>JAVQJL010093189.1:0-16223 GCA_036024295.1 Nannoperca obscura
CCTTAGCCAAGTATACCATAGTGTGTTCTCATACACAATAAAAGAACAGCGTTCTTTTGAAAACCTCGTCTCGTGAGTCGTGCTTTTGGGTCCAGTCCTTCGTTCCACCAGTCGTGACACTCTTGCTCTGCCTCCAGAGCAAGTTGCTGCCCTTGGACTGGGATATCACCTCAGGTGCCTCTTCTCCAGGTGCCTCTTCATCTGTTGACTTGTCAGTCTTATAAAGGTCCAGATCAAAATTAAATCTTCCAGTTCTTCCATTCTCCTCTATCTCCGGTTCAATTTCGATCTCCTCTTCATCTGATTCGAAAATTCGGTCCAGAGCCTCTCTGACAGTAAATTGTGGTCACAGAGTAAAATAAGAGCAAGGCACAAATAAAGGTTCATGTAGGGTCTCTGTTAGAGGATATGATACATTGTTTATTTTGTAAAGTGTGGTTCACGTGGGGGGTGGGCACATAAGCGCGAGAAAGAGACAGGTTCCCATAAATGAAACCTAGATCTTCAGTCTGAAATGTGTGGTTCACGTGGGGGAATATATGTGTGTGAGAGAGTGTGTGTGTGTGTGTGTGTGTGTGTGGATGTGTGGGTGTGCATAGGGATGTTTTCCATCTAATGGCCGAAAATAATCTAGTATCATTTTTGCCTGGGAACACGACAGGTGTTACAAAGATGATTAGACCACTCGAAATTCAACAAAAATGGTGATCAGCAATTGTATATGTTCAAATGCCTAGTGTGGAGGATATCATAAGGCCTTGAGGCAATCACAGAAAAAAATATTTCTTTATGACTTTATGAAGTTGTAAATCGGCCAGATTTGACCCGAACACCACAGGAGGGTTAAACCAGTTTAGCAGTGTGCCAGAAAAGTAATATGTTCAACTGTGTCAAACGAAACACTAAGATCTAATTATACCAACCATTTTTAAATTAAAAGAAAAAAATGTCTCCATGTTAACTGATCATATGTCAATGTCATTCCAAACAAAACCAAACTTCTTCAGTTACTGTAGCTGACAGGCTGTTGTTGGACTGTAGGTGGTACTACCAGCTTTGTACAAGCCAAAGTCTCAGTTTGGAACGGGACTGCGCTGGGAGAGGAACAGTAAAGCTGGTTTGGAAGGCTGCCGCTAAGACAGCTAAGCCACTCTGATGCTTCAGCACCAAACCCGACACCACCATAATGGGAATTATAGAGGGATACCACACAAATCTAGGCTGTAGGGAGAAAGAAAATGGCTAAGAAGGATAGAGGGTGTAACATGTCTGTATTTGTCTGAAGGGTAAATACAGTGTATATCTTTGGGTAGAAGCACTTGTGTTAAAAAGGGTGATACAATATGTTTGTCCAATGCTACTGATGTTTGTTATCTCTCTTACTTCTCTCATAGATTCTTTATTTTCAAACTATTTTTCTCTTGTATTCCCAGGACTCTGCATGCTGGCCTCAAACATTATGAGCAAATATACTGCATTTGTTGTATTTCTGTGAGGAGCAGTGTATTTGAAGAAGTGTGTGTATGCATTAGTGTGTCCACTCACATTTAGCACGGGTGTTGTAGCAAAAGAGGGCTTTATCTTAAAGGGCATCATCAGTACATTTGGTTGGCTCACAAGTCTGACACGTTAGTACAGTAGGTGCTAAAGGCTTTAAAAAGTACCTGTACAATGTAATCAACTAAATCTGCACACAGACAGCCCCACACTCAGTGGACAGTATCAAGGAATACAACGGCTCCACTGATATCGACTATACCCAAGAAGATAGGGGCTGTGGTGAGCACATCACCAAACTTGGGTTTGGGGAAAATGGAAAAGAAAATCTGATTGCAGGGTCATATTTTGAAATAGATAACATCCTGCCAGGTGTGAACACTGCATGTCTCTAGTGTGGTGTTGTAATGGGGTATGTAGTGACATCCTGGTACACTTTCAGTCCTTTAGGACAAGTGGAGTATTATTTCAATGTCTCAGTGAACCTAAAATTGCTGCTGACTGGTTACCTTGCTGTCCACACTCACCTCTAGTTAATATTTCCAGAAGGACAGTAAGCCATGACATGAAACAGAAATAACCTCAAGATGCTGGCAGGAACATGTTTGTTTTATCTGTTTTTTTTCCACTGGCCTATGCCAGGACGTAGCAAGCGGTACAGGATGTAGGAGATACATAGATAGACATATCTGCCATGTAACAAAAGCTCAGCGTGCTGGTGTTAGTCACATCTGTTTCAATGGGAAGTGTCAAGGAAAGATAAATGGTCGATCAGCCTTCTGCTGTATGAGGTACAGGCATATATATCATACCTTAATCATTTTAATTGGCCTTAACTGTAAAGGTCAGTGAAATTAAACTCCTGAGGTTGATTAATGGATGAAAACTCTTTGAGAAGGTGACATTTAAGAGTATTGTTTGTTACCTGAAGATGTAGACCTTTGCTACAGCAATGAGCCACTAAAATGTCTAAGATTACTAAGAAAAACTATGCAGTTTTAACATGGAATTCTACAAGGACTGCCGCTGTATGTTTTTGTGTAGTGCTGTAACCTAAGCAGTGTAAGGAGGCAGCTAGGTCTGCATGAGAATGTCCTGTAGTCAAACAAACCACATAACTAAATCTCAAAAAGTGTGCAGTGTCGGTTCTTATTCAAGTCATTTCCAGCTGAATACATCCTGTGCATGCATGCACACAGACACACACAAATACTTTTGAAGTGCTAGGAGTTTTCACTATCATTTATTGAACTTCTCGCCACAGGGAAAAGAAGCAGACATCCCACTTAACCCAGGGTAGGTCTCACACCAGGAGTGAAGTCTTTCCAAATCACAATCAAGCATTTACACTTGAGACAAAGTCAACAGCTTCATGAAACTGATACGCGCCTCTGGAGAGTAATTTTGTCAAGCATTATTTTGTGTTGCAAATTAACTGAATACTTATGAAGGAACACACAATAATCACTGCAAATAACTGCAGGTGGCTGCTGTGGAATAAATCTAAGAACTATATTAAGTTTTTTTATAAGAAAAAGTAAATACTAAGACTGCTATATCTTACACAGTCTTACAGTTGCAACGCAGAAACATCATGCTTTTAAATTCTTACTTTGGGCTCTTTTTATTATAGTTGGTGTGCAATGACTTGGTATTATTTCACCAGAATTGATTTATTTGAACTTTACATAGGTAATTGTCACTGAGAGGAAGAAAGATAATCAAGGAGTTGAGGTAACAACCTTTTGTTATCTTAATTTGTGGAGTAAATAATAATAATAAAAAGAAGAATAAGATTCAATTTTCATCATATTATGCCTACCATCTTTCTATTTCTTGCACAAACCCCCTCTGGCCATGGTAAAAATCAAGTGTGACAGATAACAAATGTGTCTTCACATATTATAATAAAATAAAATAATCTTTCTATTAGTTGTCCTAATCATTTTAAGTGATGAATGAACAGTTTTAAATACTTGTAAAATTATTTCATAATACTACTCCCAGGAAATAAAAACATCTGATTAACCTATCTATCACTGAAAGATCCCCTTCTCTCTGTCACAACTTCATCAAGCTCTTAGTATTCATTCAGTTGCCTCTCCTGTTCTTTCTTGTCTTCTACTAATTCTCATCTCATTTCAGATCCAGCTACTCTCACCTGACCTTCCCCACCCACTCACCCACCTCATTTTCCTAATCAGCCTGGCAGTATATACCAGTCCATCTCCACTCATTCCCTGCCAGAGTATCTAGCTTGCGTCTGCCTAGATTTCCAGCCTTTGTTTTTGCCTGCCTGACTCTGCCTGCCCACCCATTGCATGACCCTGGGATTGATGATACTCTGCCTCACCCCCCCCCCCCCTATCATTTACCTGTTTTTGCCTGTCTTGCTGCTTTTGACCTGACCTGATACTGACTCCCTTTTTGTATTTTTTAAAAGATGAAGTGTAAATGGTAAAAGGGAAGTAGAAAGGAGGGGATGGAAAGAGGAAGAGAGATAAAAAGAGAAAAGGGGTAGAAGTTTGGTGAGAAAGATAGAGATAGTGGGGGTGACCAGTGAATTCTCATTGGAGCTCTATAATTACTCCATGCCATTAGACCCACAGTCTATAATTAACTACCTTTTTGGATTAGCATGAGCAAAGTCACTGGGAGAGGAAATAGATAGAGAGACAGAAGAATGATCAGAAAAGAGAGAGAGAAAGCACAGCTAAGGAGGAGAGTGTGGTGAGATGTAGGAGAGACAGAAGACAAGAAAAGCAATAAAAATAGATGAATAAGTGAAAGTGAGAGACTGAAGGCACATTTTTGTATTCACTGTGTGCAGAAATCAGATAACAAAAACTGGCCAGAAAATCAACTATATTTATGCTCATACTGTCTATGATGGTGTCTGTGAGTAAAAGAGAGACCACGATGATAAAGATCTATTACTTATTTGTAATAATATTGGAGCAATGCAGTTAGTGAGTTCATAGAGGTGAGATGATGGACTTAAAGACAGGCAGTGAACCCTCATTGATGCTTGTGATGGTGCATGGAAAAATGGAGGAACAATGAAGAATAATGAAAGGCAATATTTTAATATCATAAATGGTGCCTCTGTATACAGTTTATGTCAGGACCGCTTGGATTGATTTGGATGAGGCCTTGAGAAAAGAGATACGTTGAAATGGGTTAAATGATTGGAGAAGACCTATTGGTTTCCATTGGATTTTCCTATTAGTTAAAATGCTTAGGAGCAACCAGAGAAACCAGAGACATGCATAATGTTGATGGAAAATAATCATATGTGCATTAAACCATGGATCAATGGCTATGGATAAATAATACACAGTTGAGTCATTGCATCGTTCAAGGCCTCTATTAAAAGAGAAAGAATGGGTTAATTTAATATTAAGTACTGTATGAATAATTGTATAAATCCAGTACTTTCAGTTTCCATCTCATTTAACTAATACTAAGTGCTTGCATTGCATTACTTATGCTTGGTAAACAAACTTTATCAAGTGTGAGAGCTGTAACGGAGCGAGGGGCAGGGGGTGGATGTGGTGGTGGGGGGAGGTGTTGTGTTGTGTGTATGGGGTTCTCTCCAGTTACAAAGGTGCAGTCCGTCCCTTCCTGACTGAACATGTTGTTGAGCTGAATATTTTTAATACAGTTTGTGTGTCTTCAGTCTCAGACCAGTCTCTGTCTCTACCTCACCTGTTGAACCCCTCTTTGTCTCTCTCTGTCTCTCACTCTCTCTCTCAATTCAATATGCTTTATTGGCATAAATGTAACAAGACAATATTGCCAAAGTATTAGGTAATAATGACATTAAAAAGATAAAAGAAAAAGAAAAAATAGCACACAGACATCTGTGTGTTTGTGAAATACTGTGGAAGTGTGTGTGCCTCTCGCTTCATAGAACGTGACCTCTGACTTTCAAATACAGGTGCACGCTTGGACGTTTAACTTGTGTAGTGTGTAAGCTAACTGGCCGTATTCTGTCTGTGTTGGTTTAAACTGAATAAGTCGGGCACATTAAAGGTAAGATGCAAGCGCAGAGGAAGAATTGTGTGGCCTCATGTGATCCGCTCTCAAACTTCTTCTCACTCTCAAAAACTCAACCCCATACGTCTGGCAAGTGTCCTGCTGCTAGCTCCACTTCTACCCAAGCAAGTGACAACGTTAGCGAGGGGCACGAAACTAGCTCCATGCAGGTAGCTGTGGTCAATATGCAGGAATGCAAATGTGATGATGACGATGGTAGTGAGAATTACGTAAATGAAGACATGGAATAAGTTCGAGTTTGTCGTGTTCAAACGTGTTTTGGACCCGGGACTTTTAATGTGGGCTACAGTGGATTTCAAATTATTATTTTGATGGATTGGATACAGACTGTCAGCTGTTGGATGATAACATTATTGGTAAGTTATATTCATTATTTGTTATGACATAGGCTTGTCATTCGTTGCTTGCTATCTGGCCTTTTTCATAAATAGTGTTGTTTGTTGCTGCTTGTGTTTTAGATCACCATGTCTGCTTGGTTATTGTTGTTTTTATTGTACTTTGTTGTGGTGTGTGGTTTGATTACGGGTATGTGGCTTGATTGTGTGGGCCATATATCTCTGTGGCTGTATGGGAATCTAACATCACTGAATGTCAAACTGTGTATTCATTTTCCTTTAATCCTTGGTTGCATGCCCTGCTAGTTTGTCTGCCTTAATTTTACTTTTTTATATTTTATCTGACTGAGGATTGACCAGCATATTGGTAAAATCCATGACGACGACTATGGTTCTGAAATAGCCTATCAGCAGTTGTGTTGCTTAAATATCATCAGGTCACAGTTTAATGATAAATTTGTGGTGCTGTCCATGGTGCTGAAACACAACACCTCACTGTAATCTGCATTTTTCTCCATACCACCTTTCTGTCTGTGTAAGTTTGTCCTTGGATCTGTCTTGCATCTTTATGGGCCCTATATGTTGTATAAGGGCCCACTACAGGTCCTTGCCCCCTCTGAAATGAACCATGACTCTGCACCTCTGTGAAAGTCTTCATGGTTTAATGTGTTTGTGTGTGTTTGTGAATAAGGAAGACAGACAGGGAGCGAGGGGCAGAGAAAGAGACAGAAGGAATTAGTGTGTGTGTTGAGGTGTGACTGCCCTGCTCTACTTGACTAATGAGCTGGTGTTAACTCAGAGGAAGTCAGAGCTCATTCTGGCTACGCTTGACCCCGTTGCTAACACTAACGCTGTGTGACAGCTACATATACACTGACTGCCACCATCAACCCCAACTCTATTCATTAACTCTGTTGGCCTGAGTGTGGGTAGGCGTTTTTGTGTGTATGCATGTGTGTATGCACCTTGCATAAAAGTGTATCTTACAGTCATTTCATTTTGTAATTTTATCGCGAGTTATGTCAAAATGACATGTCTGAACTGGTCATTCCTGCATTCATCATTGGAAAAAGATGCACATTACTTTAACAATGTTTGTTGTTGAAGCAAATAACATACGTTTATTCAGTCATTGTGATTAAATGTATGAATATCTTCTGACAACACCTTTACCTGTCTTAGATTAGCAACTTCAGAAAGTTGGCACCCCATCATGTCAAACAATCTGCATTACCTATTTTTTCATATTAAAAGTAAATGAGTTTAACTTGGGTGACGTAAAAGGTGTTGCTAATGTTTCCGAAATCACAGAAAAGTGAGTGTGCCGCTATCATCAACACCAGCAGGCAGCCACTACTAGCAAAGAATTTGATAAAGCTACAGAACGCTACCTGGAGATGCTCTCATTTTTAAGACAGTTTTGAAATTGTGTGTGACAAACAGTTTTAATGTCACAAAGTAAGGCACCAAACAGGAGTTTCCCTCTGGTCACTAAAGATAGACTTTATTTATGCCACATGAATGTTGTGAACTTTCAGATAGCTGGCAGGGAAGCCTGGGGCTACAGGCAAACTGCCATTCATTGTGTGTTCATGAGCCCCCCATCAAACAACTGTAGGTTGGACAGAGGAGAAAGCCCCTAAACTGAACAACTGTCAGAGAAAACACCCTCTAAAATAGCCAAAGAGTTGAAGGCAAAGCTTTCGGAGACTGAAAAACTGATTATAGTAAAGCTAAAATATTCACAGGCTGTTGTGTCAGAAAGGATACAAATTTAGCTAGCTCGGTTTGCCAGGTGTAACTAACTGGCAACTGAGTGTATACATTAATACGTACATACATCCTTTAATTCAATTGGAAAACTTTATAATTTACTGTGATTAGCCTTTAAAACAACACAAGCGACATTTGCAAACTGGTTGTAGGGACAGTAAGTTTGGACAGTAACAACAATCCAGGGCTTTTTTAAATGTATTTATTTACAGTGAAGCTCCAAGGTACGGGTACCTAAACAATGTGCATACAGGGCAAGTATGGTGCATTGTTGTGAATATGTAGTTATGACTCCCCTGGTGTTGTGGTGGGTGGTTTTTGGTAATAGCTCTGACAAGGGATTGCTGTCAGCGGTGTGACCTGATGAGCTGCTAGTCATGGTCCACATGGTAGCTCTTCGTTTCCCTTGTGTGCCACAGGCTTATTGGTTTGAGTGTGCACTGTGCTCGGTGCTGCAGTTGTAATGCAGGGATACTGATGCTGTGCTGTGGGGTGCAAGGCATCACTGTCACAATACCTACTGTACATACAAACAGACAGCTCAACTAAATGACTGAGAGTGAGAGGAAGACAAAGAAGGAGACAGGTAACAACTATGAGAGATATACGAAGAGACATTCATACAGCCAGTCAATGGTTTGAAAATTGCCTTATGTCATAACTTTTCCCATATGGCTTGTCTTGTCTCTCTCATTTGTACCATGGGACAACTATATGGAAGCTGGGGATACATAACTATCAGGCTATACATATGGGAGCTGTCTTTTCCGGATACCCCTTGGCACATCAAAGCTACAGAATCTACTGAATCATCTTTCTACTGCTGAAGCGGCAGAGAGGAGCAGTAAACTTCATTAGTTGAAGTGTCAATATACTGGTGAATGCAAATGTGGATGCACAGTATGGACAGAAATAGAAGTGATACCTTCTGGTTGGTTGGTCAATTGGTTGGTTGCAGGAGAAAAGCTCTTATTGTGAAAAAAAATTACATCAAAATATATTTCACTCAGCAAATGTATTTCTGTTTTATAATAATCATATGGTTTAATAAACTATAACTAAAACAGGAAGTCAAACACCAATGTTTTCACAAATTATGTACCCCACTGCTCACACATAGCCTAGCTATGTATTCCACTCAGGACTGCCAAGGATGGAACATTGTATGCATGAATGAATGAGCTTGTTGTTGAGTTTGAGTTTGAAAAGTAAACATAGGACATGCTTCAGCTACTTTGGTGTTTTGTAGCCATAGGTCACTGTCTCAATAGTTCTTGTGCTGGGATCTTCAGTTGATTTGGAACTCATATGAATAAGGGCAGGCACATGCTGGTCAGCTTATTATTTTAGTAAAAATAATTAGTAAAAAATATGTAATTTTCTGAACATAGCTTTTTATGTTTATTTATAATGCATTTAGGCTACCAGGTAGAGTGCACCTTTACATGCTAAGACCTGCCCAACATCAAGACACTGGCTGGCCTGTAACTTACATTTTAAAGTAACAGGATAACAGAAAATGTTTAAACCATAGAAAGATAAATTATGTTCACATTATCACACCGCACATTTCTTACAGAAGGCTACATGCTCAACAACATCTGTCCTGCATTTCCCACTTCTCCTCTCCTTCCCTGATTTCAGCTATCCATTTATCGAGATGCCCATTGCTTCCTTTTTCCTCACCTGCCCACCAGTCCCAATACACAATTTTTATGCATATTTATTCATAACTTCCCTGCCAATCAAATACCTGCCATGCAAAGTTCAGCAAGAGTGAAATTCCGCTAATATCCAAACATCTCTAGGCTGCATTTGCATAATGCCAGAAATAATCTCTGGTCAACACACACCTGATTTGTGACACCTCACTCAATTTGGGAAATGACATTCATTTCATGTGGGACTTTGAAGGCTCTTACAAGAAACACGGCACATACTTTAAATCGTTTTAGATTATAATACTTATGAGTGCAGACAGTGTACGGATGTATTGACTAATTAAATAAAAATACAGTGTATGTCGGTGGGTGGGATATATTAGGGATCAAGTGAACATTTTGTCCCTGAAGTTAACGTGTTGGAAGCAGGAAAACAGGGCAAGAGTAAGGATGTGAGTGAATTTGACAAGGGCCACATTGGGATGGCTAGATGACTGGAACAGTCCAAAACTCCAAAACTGCAGCTCTTGTGGAGTGTTCGGTCTGCAGCGGTCAGTAAATACCAAATACCAAAAGACCAAGTACACCCCTTCATGGAAACGGTATTCCCTAATGTCAGCGGCCTCTTTCAGCAGGATCATGCATCCTGTCACACTGCAAAAATGTTTCAGGCATGCTTTGTGGAGGTTCAAGGTGTTGACTTGGCCTCCCCAGGTCTCCATCGAGCAAACAAATCCGATCCATGGAGGCCCCACCTCGCAACTTAAAGGACTTAAAGGATCTGTTGCTAACGTCCTGGTGCCAGAAACCACAGCACACATTCAGAGGTCTAGTGGAGTCCCAGCCTCGATGGGTCAGGGCTGTTTTGGTGGCAAAAGTTGGACCTACACAATATTAGGCAGGTGGTCATAATGTTACGGCTGTATTAATGGACTATACTCATCTCACAATACAGTCAAGTGGAGAGAAACGGACAAAACTGCAGAAAAATATTTCCATAGGACAGTGAAGATTTTGAGTTACAGATATATTCTATATGCAGACACTTTCATGTGATGTGATGGTGTCTGCTGCAAACTATGTGCCCACACTGCGAAAGTAAACTTAGATGTGAGCTCATAACTTATCTTTTATTAATTTCTTCTCTTCATAATAATTTGTTTGTATACTTATAAATATTTAGTAATTATATGCTTGTGTATTTACTTTCGTTAATAGTTCTAGTTCTATTCATGTCTTTAGTATTGAATCCTTACTTAGTTTCATGTGCTCAGCATGAGCAATGTGACTCTTGTTTGAAAGGTGAAAAAGGTCAGCTATATGGTGGAATACAGGTCCTTATATGGAAACGTTTCTGCTCTGCAAACTGTAACTTGAGGAGTCTGTTGTGGGTTGGAAAGTTCCTCTAGGTCCAACTTATATAAAATGTAACACTGACCAATGGAACAGTTTTTTTGTCTCCAGATTACTATAAAAAGCTGTGTGTTTGTATTTTCTCTTTGAGATGGCTGATGACTTCTGATTGCGTATCTCCTATTGTACAATATATTTTTGTCAATGACCTGTAAGTAACTTACAGTAAAACTTAGTAACACAGGCAGTTTTTCCATGACAGCACACACAGCTTCAAGGACTGTGGTTGTAGTTGTAGTTGAAGTGCAGCCCCCTGTCTTTTTGTGTAAAACTGTGTATATCACATATCACATCATTAGAGAAATTCTGCACTACTGTTCTCACCAGTCAGAGTACAATGGCTAATTGAGCCATTTAAACTCTAACTTCATTTCATCTCCCCACTCCTTAATATTGCAGATTTTTATGGCAGTTTTGCACTATCCTATCGTGCAATTAGATTAATTTAACTGGGTAGACTCTAGAAAAGGAACCCTTTTGAAGGACTGTGACAGTAACATGATAGTCTGACTCTACAGCACATTCACACACAAATACAGATATGCACATTCATTCAAGCAAATCCATGCAAACTGGCTAAAACCTCTGTTTTAAAATGTTCTTGCAGATCTAGATATATTAAAAATATAAATGATATTATATATTAGGGCTGTCAACGTTAACGCTTGAGATTAATCTGGTGAATGCAGATAACACGATGACTGAGGAGACATTCGCCAGTGTGCTGAATGGCAAATTTCATTAAAAAAATATTCCAAATGGAGGTTTAGATAAAACCAAAGTTGTGTGCACATATTGCAGTGATCAACTTTCTTTCCACTGAAGAAGAAGAGAAAGAGAAAGGAAAAGGTATTCAAAGTATTCAATATCTCAGTGGTGTGCAGTGCATCTGTTGACTTGGACGTGTACACAACTGCTTATGTCTTGTCTTGTCACCTCACCTCTCTCCCCTATCTCCACCCTCCTCAAATTGCTACACCCTAATCAGAACACTAATACTGTACCTATGTAATGTGTCCTTTAAACATAATTTAGGAACCACAGCAGCTACCACCGGCCAGGACGCCTGGCACCGGGTGCCAGTCGTCTTAGCTATCCACCTCCAGCAACCACAGCAGCTACCACCGGCAGGGACGCCTGGCACCGGGATGCCAGTGCCCTCGGCCATCCACCAACCACAGCAGCTAGCATCGGCCGTCCACGTCCACCGACCACAGCTGCTGGCACCGGCTGAGACGCCTGGCACCGGGTCGCCAGGGCCCTAGTTATCCACCTCCAGCACCACCGCTCTCGATTACTGCGCATGGCAGCTGCTAGCAGCTACCAACCTCCAGCAACCAAAGCAGCTAGCACCGGCTGAGACGTCAGCACCGGGATGCCGGAGTTCTCGGCCGTCCACCGACCACAGCAGCTAGCACCGGACGGGACAACGGCTGACCACCGAACCACAGTCAGCTAGCACCGGCCGGGACGCTGGCGCCGGGACGCTGGCACCGGGACGCTGGCACCGGGATGCCGGCGTCATTCATGGGCCGCGGGTCCTTGCAAGCATCACTGTTACATCCGGTCAGATCCCAAAGATCTTTAATCTGCTTCATCTCTTCTCCAATTATGGGAGGCTTTTAGGGGGTTCGTCGTACCCGAGTGCCACGGCGGACGTCCCCGCGAAGCTTCCCCAAACCATCAGCATTATTCAAACATTCTAAATGTACCTCTGTTCAATAAATCTTTTAAACGTATCATATGGAGGGTGTGTTTCTTGCTAGTGAACATATTATTATCATATCAAGTTGTTACAGCAAATTCGTTGGCCAGTGGTTACTTACACATCCAGCAAGACACAGGGCAACATTATCATTAATTTGGAGTAAGGTTTGTGTCCACCTGAGTGTCTAATATTCACTCTTTCAGGCCTTTCAGATTACACATAGTTATTTGACCCTTTGTTGATTTATGTTTTAATCACATGTCTGTCAGTAGTGGTAAGGTGACCCAAAAAGCTAAAAAATAAAAAAATAATTTCAGGAATGTATTAAATACTATTGTCCCTTGGGAAAATGTGACCCACAGATACTCTTTCCACTGAATACTGGTCATTTGGCTTAAAACAATCCTGTGAACATAATTCAAGTTTCTCTGCAAGTTGGTTGTCATTGTAGCCATACAGTCTGTGTCGTCTCCAGCACAAAGTGCCCTTCACACCTCCCTGGTGGCTGATTGGAAATCCTCCCTGCCTGGTCTGTCTGTCTGCTGTGTAATTGACCCAGATCTGGCTGAAATCATCAGACAAATGAAATTTTTCTCACACACTTGATGGCTTTGCCAACCCCATCCATTTCCCAACAGATACCTGGTCGGCACATGGCAGCATTAGCCATCACAAATTGGCCCGGACAGAAGCCTGATGTGTGTATGTGTGTGTGTTTGCTGTTGCCTGTCAGCCTGGCGTCCAGTCTCACACCTGTCACCTCTGCCATGCCCTATCTACCTGCTAATAAGAACACATACTCTGACTTATCCAACTCCCGAACACACACTCCCTCTGTGTCTGCCTTTCTCTACAATACAGGTTATGCATCCTCCATTATTCTACCATTGTCTTTTTCAATCAACCTGTCAATAGCAGGGAGACAGTGCTGGATGAGGAACAGGGACAGAGACAATCGATTGCAGCTCAAATGGATGCCATGCCTGTCTCGATCCTCAGCCTTCTCTTACAGTTTCTGCTCACTATTTCACTATTTATCTATCAAGCTCTCTCAACTCTGCTGTTTGTCTCTCACTTTTGTTTGCTCGGTTGAAATTTCTGCCTTTTTCTTTTTGTTTGCACACGCGGAAAAGCAAAGGCACGCGCACACACATACACACACACACACGCACGCACACGCGCGCAAAGATCAAGACAGAGTTTTCATTGTTGGCTGAGCAGGTGAGTGTTGTTAATGGCCTGCTGCTGCTAGGCCATTAGCATCGATGAGTTTGACTGTGAGTCTGTTGATTTCCCATACGCCAGCTCTCCTTCAAACACTTTGAATGCTGTTGTCATTAGGTCCTCTTTACTTAACCTGCAGTGTTCCAGAGAAAGTCAACCGAACGCCATGCTTTTTACACAACACCAGGATGCACAACTCTATGTAAGAAATCATTTTGCACACTCTTGTTTGCATTTCCACTGCATCGGAAAAACTGTGAAGATACTACTATTGTGTTGCATGTAATGAGAACAACATATTCTTTTTACATAAATAGTTAAACCTTTTGAGTGATATGTTTAGGCGGCTACATTAGGCATTTTTATTTTTAGCTATTATTCCGATTATTAGTGGAAAATTAGGGTCCATATAAACGCAGCTCATGTCATCCAGCTCTGTACTTAACATAGAACAATGAGATTGATATGCATCTGGACATTATACTTTGGAAAGACAGCAACAAGTTTGTTTCCCAAAATGTTAAACTATTTCTTCAATTTAATGTAGTATTTTCTTTAAAACATTTTGCTATTGGTGGTTACTAAGCAGTTTCGCTGTCTTAGCTGAGGATTCACCATCTTGCTCAGAGGCACTTTCAATTGTAATTACAGAATGTAATGTATTGCTTTTCATTGACTTCGTACTGGCCCATATTAGAATATTGTCACTCACTTGATAAAAGAGTCTTGCTGGAAGGAAGGAACAATAAAAACGTTACACTAAAATTCATCTGCTTAGGAAGATCCTGTTATATGATCGAAAGGTCCAGAACAGCTAAATATAGACCTTGTGGTGAGATATTTTTGTCAGTTGTTGTTTTCCAACATCAAGAATGACCTGCACCTTGTCAGATGTGGAAAGAATAACTTGGGTTTAGCTACCCGGCGGTTATTAACTCTCCTCCTGACACATCCTGAGCTTTTCCCCCATATGCAGATGATAGCAGGATTCATCATCTGGGAACCATGACTATTTGTAGCACATTTCAATCTGGCTAATTGTTTACTTTTTCAAAAGATTAGGGGGCGTTAAATAATAAGGCTGGCAATATTTAATATTTTTCTTATTCTCAACAAATTCCAGGAAAATTACCAAAGTAACAATATGTTTGAACATTGTGACGACCCTACCCTATGTGTGGCTCCAAACCCATTGGTTCCTAGTTCCTACTGAATCTTAAAAAATATAGTTACATTCTGAAAAAAAGTAGCCTCAATAATCTTCTTGAACAGCATCCATCAATTATAAAATTACATTTAAAAATAGAAAGTCAGAGCAGCATAGTGGTGAGTATAAACTTACTCTATTGTACTGCTACAGAAATCAGCAGGGGTTTTTTTCCAGACCTTTATTTTTGACCAGCCTTTATTTGTTTGCGCTGGCATTACCCGCAGCTATTATTTGAGACTATAAATATCAGTTTTTAATTGCTAATTTACAATTTATATTTTTACATTATATACTGTCCTCAAATCCCACAAAAAGACCAAAACCAACAATGTGTTTGTGTGTTGTAGGACAGCCGTGGAGGAGTAGGGAGGTGTGGTGTAGACCAATTAGCACTAGGGAGGCAGTTGTATGATGAACAAAAACTGTGGACTTTTATTCAGTCCAGTAGACAAAACGGTTTCCAAAACAGAATAACGAAACATGAACAAACAAAACTAAATTGTCAAAAAGACCTCAACCGTATTTCAGGTCTGTGATAAATGAAAACAAAGAAAAACCCTACTCCCAGCTTTCCAGCTATTCTCCACTCTAAAGCCAGGATTATACTCCAGTGCGGCTGCGCACACCACGGACGTGGAGCATTTCAAATTATACTTGTTTTTAGAGCCCGCTCGGCAGACGCGTTCCACACATGCGCAGTAGATCGGCGTTTACACTTATGCTTACATACACTTTGCTCTTTGCCCGATGTCTGGGCTATTTCACCCCAGGAGTTACTGCACATTTGGTTGTCCTTATAATTTTTTACGGACGAATTGTATAGATGCGGGTAGCGACGGACCTCTTCACACAGCCTCTCTTCGAATTCAGCCGAATTCATTCCATTGTGGTTTTTCCACGCATGCGCAGTTGGTGCTCTTGTTTTGCGGACGGGTCCGCGCGGTCACACATGATTGCCCGGTACGCCGCGCCTCCGTGCGTACTAGTGATGGGATTTATAGTTCATTATAGTGACTTAGTTCAGTAACTCCCGTTCAGTAAAAAGAACTACTCTTTTTTTCGAGTTATTCGTTCATTTATTAATTATTAATATTAATTTTTTTTATTTTCAGCCTAAATACAAAAATACGTTTCTCACTCTCTCCCCGTTGCAGCAGAGCTCTAACCACGCCACGCCCCATATAACTACATATCCATGGTGAACTACAACATGCTTGTTTCCTATGCTAAACCTAGTAGAAGTCCAGGCTACTATTTATGTTTCTGTCTGTGCAATGAACGTAGAACTGCTCGTACTACTGATTTCTGTCCAATCCTAAGCCCGTCTAGCTGTCACATGTAAA
>JAVQJL010093190.1:0-45393 GCA_036024295.1 Nannoperca obscura
CTGTCGGAGAGATAGAGAGAGAGAGAGAGAGAGAGAGAGAGAGAGAGAGAGAGAGAGAGAGAGAGAGAAGCCAAATACGTTGAATTTCCTCTCCCAACCACCTCCTCCCACACATACACAGACACAAAAATTGTTCTCATTAAGCTAAGCATAAATGTATTATCTAAACTGACATACACTACACTCTACAAAAGCAGAATCAGCTTTGGTTCCCACACAACACCAACAAGTAACCAATAGACAAGAAGTCGAAGGTTATTTGATTTAAACTCTTGTAACATTTTAAAGAATTGCTGTACATTTTGGGAAATAGAGTAACTGCTGGAATAAAAGTTGTCACATAATGTTTCATAAAGACTTTGATTGCTCCAGATTGTTTTTTCAACACTTTAACACGTACGGATGGCTTGTTTTAATCTCCACTAATTGTTCAAGTGTTACCTTTAACACTCAGGCAATTATTCTTTTGTCTGGAAACTCGTATATGTATCCAAATTCCATGCATGCGTTTCATCTTTTAGCATCCAGTCAGCAAGGGAACATGGCACACTGGCCTGTTGACCCCACTAAACCTCAAGAACAGCCCACCTTTAACATCTTCTCATGCAAAGAATAAACATAGTCAGAGCTGCAGAAGGTTAATCACGCTGGCTCTCAACAGCACCGAGCCATTTTCAGTACAAAGCAGCTCAAAGTAATTGGCAACCCTTTCATCCCTCCTCTTCATTAACGACCATGGGTTCATCTCTAATTGTGTTGACCCCACCGTGACCTCTGCTCCAGTCACTCCAACAGTGAATCAATGAGGCTTCAAGCTGATGCTACCCAGCATGCACCAGCAGGTAACCCCCCCTAGTCTGCGACGAGTTGAATAAAGGAAGCACCGTGTGCGAGACTGCACACTATTTTGGTTGAGTACATTATGGACCTGATCCTGGTGGTCACTGCGAACACCATTTGTTGGAAGATGAGAGTTTCTGTTTCATCACTGTTTGCAAAAGTGTTATGGACTGATGACATAGATCACATTCCTCTTCTACTTCCCCTTTTTGCTCAGTCTTGTCCTTCTTCCTCTAGCAGCGTATTTGCACCGCATCCAACAGCAAGGAGAGAGAGAGAGAGGCTGTTTCGCTCAAGGCATAACAAGATGGACTAATAGAATCTTTATCCCCCCCAGCCAAGTCCGTTCTTTGAAGTTCTCATGAATGGGAGTTTTCTGAAAGTTCCTAGGGGAACTTACACATGGTAAACAGGCAGGCTACGTGGTGGACCTGCTCCCGGAGGAAGGTGAAGGGAGATCAGCAGCCTTGTTTACTGGCTGAAGTGTTTAACACTTTCCTGTTTAGAGTAGCGCTCAATGTGCCGACCCTCCCCACATCGCCCAGTTGTGAATATGGGTGTTCTTTGATGTCAGGGAAGGCGAATTACAATTTATGTAAAAACATAACGGAGTTGCAGTTACTTTTTAAAAAAAACGAGGAAATTAGCATTTCCTTATGCAAATGCTGCTCTGGCACAATGCACAAACTTTGAATAAGCAGAAGCTAATACACACGTCACAACCAGCGACAGCAGCTGCAAATGAGTCCCCTTGTAAATCCACCCAGTGACAAACCCTGAGACTTAGTGAAGTCAATCTTAAGATGTTCCACTTCACCCTTTTTCTGCGGCTTATTGAGACAGGAACATGTCTCTCACAGCGAGACAGGAGCAAGGAAACCAAGTGCTGCTGCTGTCTGCTGCCGGGCAGGGCAGGAGCACGGGGTGTGATTAATTCATGGCCCACAGTCAGACGGGCTAGCCTCTGTTATCATGCAGCCTGACTATCGACGCTGGCCTGTGCTGCTTTTCAGGTCACTGAGCTAATGAGTTTTTGCCTGAAATGTAATAATTAAACTCATCTCCCTCCACCAGAAGCACAGCAGATTAGATGGCTTAAACTGTCATCTGCCATTTCCACCCGACTTCCCCCCGGTCAGTTAGCAAAGTAAGATGCAGTGTTACCATGTCAAGTATGAGCCACTATGAGGAGATGAGATTACAGAAACAGCTATGTGAGTGTGTGTGTGTGTATACATTTATGTCAAGGCATGATGACATGACAACACAAAATGTGTGGTTACAAAAAAATCATGATAGTAAATGTGTCAACCAGCCCATAGCTCCAGGGCTGCATCCACTGACACCCTATTCTCCAGCGTGCTACTCTGTTACTCACAATCTCTAGTAAAAACTCCAAGACAGCGGCCTGTTCATTTAATTACTGGCCCAGTGTGATGTCATTTCATTATTGTTTTGCTTTTATGACAGTGGCAGTGGGATAAGACTTTCCTGTCTCAACACAGAGACACTGATGTCATGCCATGCAACGCAGATTGAAACACAAGCTGCCCTGTAAAACATGCGTCCATACTTTCTGTTCCTTTCATTAAAATAAAAAAGAATGAAAACACTAATTGGTCTTCAGCTGAACTCTCAATAAGGACACATGTGCATTTTTGCACTTTTGTCATGTTTCCTTGCAAAGCTATCAGTTGCGACGCTGTCTTGGTTACATGTCTCCTTTCCACACTGTAATCATGCAGCATGTACAGGATAATACATAAACCAGCTCTGCTGGGACAATAACATTCCAACCACAACAATTCTATGCCAATGACCCCCAAACGCACTCACATATAGGAACACTACTTTCACTGGAAGACCAGGTTTCAAGCATTTGACTTTCAAGTATTCTTGTACAGCAGATTTTGTAGGTATTATTCCCAAACTGACAGGAAAAATGTGATTATTCTGAAACAAATAAATAAAACTGGTGGCCATAACATAAATCTACAGGGTCATCCTGTGCTTCTATGTTGAGTAACACTGAGGATATTAGCAAAAGAAAATCTTGAGATGGGAAAACAGAATGGGGGAAAAACCCTTCCTGAAGCAGCAGGTCCTCCCGACTATACTGCTAGCATGAAAGCACTCTTGTTTATTGTTTCTACATGAAACAGATTCATTCAACTTCAGTTCCACCGGTCATGCGTGGCCCTCCGGGGGTCCCCGCACCACAGTTTGAGGAATGCCGCGGTACTGGACTCCAGGGAAGTACTAGACCCCAGCTTAGGAATATTTATTTGTCCCTATAAAAATGTGTCTTGACAGCAATACTGTGCACATTCACAAAGTAAAGCACTCTCCAATCACATGGTTCAGTCACACAAACATACACAGTATACGCTGTAAATCTGCACTTTTCTCCTGCTCTATGATCACTGCAGAGTTCGAGGAGCCACATAACCACAGCCTCAGCCCAATCTTTTGATCTACTAAATGATATTATAATGAATTCCTTAACATTTGTGTTTGTTCCTGCGCTCATTGAAATTCTGTGCTTTCAGCAAAGTAATATCATCCTTTTAATGTTGTGAAGCGGTACGTAGATCTGAAGCCTCTATCCTGAGGGTCCTTCATGCAATCTCCTAACCCCTACACACATACGCTCCAACACCACCATCTCTCTCTGTAAGATTACTGGGTAAACAGTGGACTCTTTCAAGTTGGTATATGGGACTAGGGTTCAGTTGGAGCCATTATGCAAGTCTTTCCAGTGGTGTACACACAGAAGAATCAAAAATTGCTCACTGCTAGTGGCACTTCAAGTAAGTGTGCCACAAAAGGATTTTACGTCAACATTTTAGGTGGTGTGTGAGCTGATTATGGAGATGATTAACTCGCACAAAAACCCAGAGCTTAGGCACACATTTCAAATGCGTGAAATCTTTCATCTGACCCTCAGGACAACCACGTCTCCTGCTTAATAGAAGGGCAAGAAGTGGGGGCCTCTAACGTGCAAACCGACACACACTCCTGTAAGGTTGGGTAGGAGGACTGAAACGAAAGTTGTGCGTTTAGCTAAGAAAATAAGTGCTCAGAACATGCTAAGCACACAGATGCTGGAGTAGTTTGTTCCTACAGATGTTTTTTTGTCCCCACCACATCTTCTGCTCTTTGTAAAGAAGGAAAGTACTAAGTTTGAACAGCCACTATGTAAGCCTGCTGCTGTTCAGTGTTTGAGTATAATTTATTGGATTGCTCCTAAAGACAACGCAAGTACAGCACACATCCTAATCAGAATGAAGCGTTAGCCAATGTTAACACAACTTTTTGCATTAAAATATAACCTAATTATAATGTAAACTTCCTTTCTTTGATCAAATGTTTGAGCTAGAATTTATTGTCTCTCTCGTCCATCCTGCAAACAGATTCCAGAGTCTTCTGGGGAGGAATTATGAAGCTAGAGTTAACTGTGTGCATTTGCTCACAGTTATTTCTCTTTCACTGAATCGCTGGCACGGGGACAGCTGGGATCAGCCAGGTCACCTGGGATTAGGGTGTGTATTTGCTGAAAGCCATGTGTGCACTCTGGGTGTCACTTCTGTGGGAAATGAACATCAGCCTGAGCCAGACTGACTTCAATTTGCAGTCACCAAATTGTTTCCTCTTGTTGTTGTTCACACTGTAAATTCCTACTCACCTAAATTAAATATTTCACTCAGACGTTTTTCTCTTAAAGACAGCGAGCCTTATAATAACACTATAAGGCTTATAGAAGGTTTAGAAGGAGGTATTTAAAGCTGGAGAAAATCTGTATAATAAGCAACTGAGAATTTGACCAGAATTGTCTTTAAGCTATAATATTTGAAGATATGTGAGGGGTCCTGCATCCAATGATCTTAGACATTTCTAAAAGGTAAAATTGGTTACAAGGACACTTTTATGACATTTTTATAATCATTTTAAATTGAATTCATTTTTTTTAATAGTCAGAAGCGCTCTACGTTAAACATACTCTTGAACAGAGTCTATGGAACCTGAATCCTCAACTCAGCAAGGAGTGCAATGGTCTTCATGTACAGCCAGCGTTAATGAAGTGTTGGCACCACTACGAACAGTGTCAGGACTCTGTGGAGACCCAAACCATTCTCTGGTCTGGACCATGTCTCTGCAAATCAACACTGAGTTTAATTAGGCCAAGCCACACTGCCATTGACCCAACATTACTGTTTAAGTTGGCAGGGCTGAGGGAAACCTATTTACTGGGAGCAGCAAAGGCAGTTTTATATGACTGCAGGAAAGTAGATTGCAGGGCTAATATTTGGAAATTGTTTTATTGCATTTCTGTATTTATTGAGTGTAATTTCTGAGCTCCTCTGCGGCATTTTTAGCATCAAACGCTCGGGTGTGTGGCCCAGCGGTCAGACGGTAGGCAGCCAGAGGTTTGGCTGGTTTAGAAGGAGCAGCTCTGGCCTGCTTCCTGGGAGCGACCCCGCAGGAAGAGTTCTCAAGTCCAGCAGATTAGGAGCTCTTCCAGAAACCACAACGAGAGAGGAGAGGAGGGAACCAAAGCCCTCACTTCTAGAAGGTATTGCTCAACACAGTAAGCATGATTTTAGTCTTACTTCCCTACAAAGATACAAATAAAACACATTTTTATTTCAGGCCCCAACAACCTAACACTGTCTGCAAGTCATTTAAATCAGAAGAACCAGAGTTGCATAATGCAGTTCTGAACATCTGAGTAAATATTCTGTGAAGGACTAGACTTACAGGAGCTGGGGGGAGGGTTATTATTATAATTTTACAGATGTATTGTTTTTGTAATGGCACTTCTATGAATCCATCACAGAAATCTACAGTTTTATAACGTTAAAACCCAAATGAATTGTTGTGATTATTTATCATAATCGATGTCATGAAGAGTTGCCCCCCCAGCAGGAGGCAGAGCTCCTCTTCAACCTCAAAGGACGTATACAGCAACAATTGCCTCTTTATATTAAAGTAAAATAGAAAAAGTGACTGCTGTTATGTTTTGTCAGTTTTCTGCTTTAGTTCGCAAAAGAGGAATTGGGGCATCACCCTGCATTCTGTTATTCTGGAGATTAAATGAGAGCCGTCTGTAATGAATGAGGCCAATCATTCTTCAAAAACAGATATGATAACCACATCAAACAGAAGATGGATTTTCCTGGTGGGTCACAAAAGCTGTAAGGTGAAGAGTAAAGCGCAGCAGATGGAACTAAAATGAGCCCGTGTGCTGTTCTATAATCACATCAGTCTGGATGTTAGCATCAGCACAGACAGGTAACATACACACAACAAGCCTTCACAGCAAGAGGAGTCTGCTAAACCCCTCATCTTCTCTGCTGTGTGCGACGCGGCATGTCATTGGTTTAGCCAGGCATCGCCACAGCTAGCTAATCAAAGTGGATAAGAAATGCATTAGTCCACACAGGAGCAGCTCGCATTAGCTTGGACCCGTTAAAGCAGGCTATGTAATTGACTAGAAAAAAATGAAGTCAGTCAGTCAGTCATAGAGGACTCGAAATAGCCTCTCAATAAAATACACACACACACACACACAGTGCAGCCTCTATTTCTTCAGCATGTGGTGCAAGAAAAGAGAAGCCTGTCCTTCAGAAGTGTTGCTATTTCTGTTTACCACAAGATCCCAAATATCATTAGGGAAACTAGGAGGGAAAATAAATACCAGTTGGGAAAAGTTGGACCCCATACAGATGCACAAAGGAAGCCAACTGAAAGGGCGGTTAAAGGCTGTCATGTTACTCAGAGCAAGTTTGATTTCCACAATGTCCATGTGCCATTTACATAAAAAGAGCCCCAAACGGGATGTTTTCTCACTTCTTGTAACAAATCATCAGCTCTCTCCCTGACTGATTCAACACTTGTCCACACCTACATCAAATGCACTGAGGTTTTACATTTACAGTTATAAACACCAAGAATTTGGTGGGGGGAAGAAACCACCACCACAAAGTCTGAATCATGAAGCACCACCTTTGCTTGTAGCTGAAACAAAGTCAAAGTGCTTTAAGTTCACGTGTTTGTCTCTGCTGCTGTGTGCACACGTGCAACCATGGATGTAAGCTGACGTTTTCCAGCTAACAAAATAGCAATGCGTCAAAATCTATACTCCAATCACATTTCTCTTGCAAAGTGCATTTGATTAGATGGGCAGGGATGCTACACATGTTTCCAGCCAGATTACAGTAGGACACGGGGAAGTTTTGATTGTCATTCTCATTAAATAATATCAAATATCCAGCCAGTATGATAACCAGTTTTTGGAGGGGGTGCTGTTCCATTTTGGCAGATGGAATAAAATATATGTTTAAAATATCTTCTGCTTTGTTAACCACATGCTCAGTCTTGGTAATGGTTTTTACATGCAGCCCCCATGTATTCCTTTATATGTCAACTGATGCAGAGCTGACCGAGGGTTGGGTCCCTTTGTGTCACATCCTTCTGTGAACAGGCTGACCTAACTATCAAGGGAAGTTAGAAGTCATTATCCTTTATATGTAAACACTCGAAGCATATACCTTAATCAGATTTACAGAAATCAGAACAGTATGTGCATGTACCCACTATGCACACGATGTGCAATGAATAACAGTTCTCTCTGAAATGCATAGCGACATGCGGTATATTATGTACCTTAAAAAATTTACAGTACCCCCCCACAAAAGGTCCCAATTTGATTTGTGTATGTGGCCACGTTTCAAGTTAAATGCATTTTCAAACATGAGAAACAAAATGTTTGGGTTTTTTCTCTCAATCCAGGATTACTGAATTATTATATAAAGTTATCCAGATAATTTGATAAACCTGCATCAGATCGGAAGACAGGACACTGAATGAATATAGCTGATGGGGGATTAAATACGAGATATTTTAGCCTTTAGCTGAAATATGTTATGAAACCAGTCCTCCAGCAGCATTATTCAGCACCTGAAATGCCAACAGGTGTTTGTTATCAGAGCCTTGAAACTTATTGGTGACACCTCCTAAGTATTATAGGGAGAGATTTGTTTTAAACCTGCAAAAACAATTACAGTACAGTCATCTTTTCGGATCATACAGCTGACGAGTTAGCGTTTAGCAACATTAGCATATTCATTTGAAGTTGTGTTTCTGGCCACCCAATGAATGTAGGTTCAATGTTCACTCTCCTTTTAGCTCGATTTTGAGTACATTACATTGTACTGCAACAAAATGAAAATATGTTCCAGAGTAGACGGTATCCAGGATATCTTAGCCTAGTCAGAGATAACTGACTGCAGATGGGAGACTTCTTCCATCCCATTTGCTCCCTGTGGTCTCAGCAGTCTGACAGGGTGACAGTGTAATCATGACCTGATTACCTGTCCCCTGAAGCCTGTAATCACTAAAGCCAGCAGACAGGCACCGTCAGCCTGCTGACAGGGAGGATAATTGAAGGTGATGCTACATGCTGCTAGCCCTGCTAATGAAACATGAAAACAAAGAGCAGGGACAAGGCAGCGGGGCACCGAAGAGGCCTGAACTCCGGATCAAGATATTTTTCTGTCTATTCACCAGCCACCTTTTGTTTCACCTGCCAGACGTTTTAAATATTGCTCTGTGTGGGATCACGATCTGTTGATTGGACTCCCTCACAAGCATACGCAAGAGCTTTTTAGGTTTTCCTGTTACTCATGTGTTCATCAAAGACAAAAAGGGTGTTGTAACATTACTTTAGTGATAAAATGCTGATGCACTGCAGTGCCTCTCCTGGCTCCACAGTTACAGTGTAGACTATAAAAAGAACATTAACACTGGATCAGTGATGTAACCCATAACGTTCTGAAAGGACTTCTTAAAATGTTGGGTTTTACCGGCTAACCGCATCACAACAGGCTGAGACACCTGTCATACAACAACAGACAACGGCCCAAAACAAACATCTCTTTCAACATGATAACTTTCTAATATTGACAGCAACTTCTTGTGAAAAAAATGCTTGAATTAAAATAAGTTGGAAGGCAAAGTGCCAACTTGCTAAAATCTGTCCTGACTGAACAAAGAGATGTGAGGCTCAGAAGCAGCGTAATTCAAGAAAATGGTGATTGTGAATTTAAAAAAAGCTTTTCATTTCAAAACTCGACTTTTTGGGAAATCCCACAGGTCCTGCCAGCAAGTTAGACCGTCTTCACACTGTCCTTAATAAAGCCCTATGACACAGGAAGATACCCTGTAGGAGCCTGGGTAAATCTGTGAATGTATTCACTTGGGAGAAATGCTAAAACTATGTTTACCTTGAGGCACAAAGTATGTTGCAATTGGTCAAGTTCCTGCCCCAGTGATTATCACTTATCTTAATAAGTTGTCTTGACGTTGCTTTCGGTGATACAAAATTGAAAAGGGTCCAATTTGGAAGCCTGGGAACTGCAAAGCTCATGTTTTGTTTGGCAGATGCATCTGGTCCCCCCCTCCCATTCAGACAGATTTCCAGCCCGGGTCGGGCCAGTCACAACCGTTTATCTAATAAGGGGCAGGTTTGCTTCAATGACAGTACAGAGGTGCACCATTGTGGCATTTTTGTAAACAACCAAGATGGCTGACACTGACGTAAAACGTTCTGCTGTTTCCTGCTGAATATCTTTGCTCTACATATACACCTGGTCGGGTGGCTAATGTTAACTCCTGTTAGCTGAGTTAGCTCACGTTAGTTAAACATTTCGTTCGTTTGCTGATTTTAAGAGTCTTCTCTACCTTTACGTCTTTAAAAGTGTCACAGAAATGTTGTGTAAAACAAGAAATGAACACATTGCTTTCTCTGTACTTAATGCATGACTTTTTTTTCTTCACTTAACCACACAGTTGAATTGCATCCAATTCATGTTTATTCCTGATTCATCAAATCATTTCCTACTTCTCTTGGAAACCACACTGGTATACATTAATGCAACTTCAACAAAGACTGTTTAAAAAATGAACCACGCACATTAAAGAAGTTCAAATGTGTGGCATTATGGGAAGGATGGACCTTAAGGCGTACTGTAGGTTTACATTTTTACAAGCCTGTCTTAAAGCAATACACGTGCCCACAGGCCCCTTTAAACTGGTCACTATCATTGGTCCTCCTGTCAATCCTGGCCACATAAGATCCCTTCTTAAAGCAATTTTAATGTACGAGATGGGGGACACATCCACAGTTCAGCTGAAAAGAATAGCAGACAAATCAAGTGGGTATGTCCCTTATTAGTGAAACATTCTGTTGCGAGCTACTGTCTCTGCCGTGGCTCAGCAAGCATGGACGCACAAAGACAGTATTTTATACCACAAAGGCTGGAACGTTGGAAGATAACCACCTGATTTGTCTAACTCTGACTTCTGAAGCCTCATTTTACCTTCAGCTGAATTTAAGAATATTTACACAAAACGAGGGCTGTGAATTTACACTGAAATCACTTTAGAAAGGTATCTATAAGAATAAGAGGAGCAATTACTGCACAGCAGCACCCGGCAATCCTTTCAATGTCCACATGAGCATCTTAGTTTTGTTTTCAGGATAGACGTGGGAAAAGATGTGAGCATAGGCTTTAAAGACAGATGACTTTATCCACACGTTCACATTACATTAATATCAGCTCTGACCAAACCACTGCTGCCATTAACAAAAGAGCCCGCTGTGGTTACTGTGAGGGTCTGTGTAACGTTGAGTACGTCGCAGGACATGAAGGTGAGAGGTATTTAGTGACAAGGTGTCGTGTGTACACCTCACACACCTGCATGGTCCAACAGCTGAGACTACAGTTACCTCCGTGTGTATTGCTAACTTATAGAGCAGTAGGGGAACTAGTCAAACTAGCTAACCGGCTAAAAACAGTTAGTGCTTTCTTATACATATTTTTTTCCCAGCGTTAAGAGTTGGCTGAAGTTTAAAGCTCCCCTCCGTGTACGGTAGTAACACGCACTGTCCTCTCACGCCACACCATCACAACAATAACACATGACCCGCCATTAAGCGCGTACTAAATAGCCTCCGCGCGCCCAGTTGTAAGGAGCCTTTGCGGTCATTGTTTTAGCTTGTTTGTGGAAAACCAACCAAGTTACAACAATATCGCAAAATTTGATAAAGTCGGTGTATTGTTAGCGGCTGTCCCCCCTTTCCTCTCACTCTCCACAGCAGAGGATATAGACAGCAAACATACTTTCTTTCTCACATATGAACACAGTATGAGCTTTTATTACTTACTTACTTGTAAACACGGGTAGTGTGTTGTGGGTTTTGTTCTCAAAGTGTCTCCGGCGGACACACACTCACACAAACACACACACACACACACACACACAAACAGTCAGATCGGATGCTCGTCCGCTATCTTTCGGAAACTGACAAACTCGGAGCAGCGAGAGGTTTGGCTCCTCCCACCGGAGTCTGCGTGCGGCTACGTCAGTGTTTGGTTCGTCCTACGTACAGTAGGCATGCATGCGTGTGCGTGTGTTAGGTATTACATCCTGTAAATAATTGTGTGCACGTGTTTCAGTGTTGTTTAAATGTGTCTCTAATAATGAAAGGTATCTGTAGCTCCTGCTGTATTCATTCTACAATGCAATAAGGACAGTAAAAACTGATTTATTGTATTAAAAAGTGTTGAGACCAGACTTCTCAGCCGGCAAATACAGCACTGTCAACCCAAACGGGATAACAGCACCCAGTGATTACATTTAGCCCTGCCCTGAAGGAAGGAGAAGAAGAAAGCTTGTGACTGAAAGGCCACAGGTTCAAGTTTCTGAAGCAGCTGAGAAGATCTGCTTGGAGCAGACAGAGGAGTCAGTGTCGGGCTCCTCCCCTCGACGACACTGCTGACGAAGCTTTGAACAAGTCACACAAACAGCACCACTGTTTGATTTTCAAAGGTTTTCTTGTAAAATTATATATGTGTTGATGTGAAAGTTGCAAGTCACCAAGGCTTCACGGTGAAAACCACATGGCATTTGTGTGCTGCCGGTCAAGAGGTGGTGTTACGTCCGAGTGTATCACGTTGGAATAAATCTTCTTATAAATGGCACAGTTATTTTATTTATTGTTTTACACTGGACTGCTCTAGGGCACAAAGAATTGAAAGCTTGTGTATCTGCATGTGAGTGATTCATATGATTCTTATTCATTAGCATCCCATCCAAGACATGCATGCATGCTGTGGTTGTTTCATGTCCTCCTACAAACAGACAAAGTAAAAAAGCATAATAGCAGCATACTTTGGAAACTATACTCAAATCTCATGTGTTGGTCCCTCGTCCGTTATGTCCGTCTTCTTTACCCTGAGAATATCATAAAATCTTCAAGAATATCTTCCATAAGAGATTGTAGGCTACTGTACCGTGTTGTTGCGCTGTATTTGGCCAGTCAGTGTCCTCCATGAAGGCTTGCAGTGCTATCAGTAGGATTTGAATGCTGTCTGCACTGCTTGCACAGTTCATTGTTTTTGATTTCCCTAACATATACTTTGTTTTGTCAGTGCCTTTTAATTTGTTATCCAACATTCAGCTCTATCCGTTGCTGCTGTAATGATCACGTACATCCTGTCTCACCACTCTTGTTGTTTGTGTTTTGAAATTGATTCCTAAACCAACGGGCAGCAAAGAGACCTTTGGGAATGCAAAATTTGAAGTGGTCAGAAAACCAAGCGATGCTTTGCTGTCATGCGAGCTCATCAGAGGCTCAGGTAGGTCTGTTGGGAGCCTGAAGCTGATTGGCTAGACAGAGAATACAACCTGCAGGAGGCAAGACAATACGGTCCATAAGGGTTTCACCCCAAAAATAAGACACTTATTGTTTCAAAAAAGTGCAATATATGATGATGGAGTTGTTAAAAGGGTTTTTATTTTCTTCTTTCCTCTATGATCCATGGAATAAATGTATTTTTTTCCAAAATATAACCATCTTGTATAACAAATACTACCTTTTCTTGGGCAAGTTTTCAGGGAATGTTTCAAATGTGCCATTGTTTAATAAATGTTGTTGTAGAGGTGTGAAGTGATCTTCAGTGAGGATACATCTGGCATTTTTTCCACTACATAAAATTTAAGCTGTTGGCTGAAATGTTTATTTTTGGAAGGAAACTTCTATGAAAGAATCCAAGATGGGGGGTGGGGGGATTGTCCTTCAAACTGTGCATCTCTTTTCTCCTGTGGCTCCTCCACCAAGGGATTGGACATCATTTCCAGCCAAACAAACAAAGCTGTGCAAAATAAAGAGTGAGCTTCCACCTCTGTATGGTTTCACTTGTGAATCACAACCTTTACGGCAAATGTGGTATTGCAATGAAGCACTGCAGTTGGAGACTGTTGGTTTTCAATATTACTTTTAACTATAAGATACAGTAACAATCCCACTCAGGTTTTCAACAGCACAAGGCTTCCTCTCAATTCCCATAACCTTGAATGGGAAATGTTTTTTGTTCTTCTGAAATCTGGGAATATGTGGCAATATTCCATAGGATTTGAGAATTATTAACAACTGCCTTATAGATCTCCACAGCCTTAGGTTTTGCTATGACATTTTGAAACTCAGCGGGAGACAACAAGCCTTACTGTAACACATACATGGGAAAAATGTTATAACTAATAATCATTTTTTGCTAAAATGCAAGTCACACTGGAATTGTCTTTTTAGCTAAAACACCTACATCTTATATACATTTTGTACTAATTACATAAATTTTGTCTTAAGAGAATATTCCAGATCATAGTCCATGAAATGAAATATGTCTCTCAAGCATGAACACTGACATTGCACACATTGTTCTACAACAGAGGCTACAACTTCCATTTCATTTTGCAACCCTGTGTTGTAAAGACAATAAATGGACCTTAAAAACTTGATTTCTTACAGTGCCCAGGGAGGATATCCCACAATATAGAAGAAAAGTAATAAACCAAGCAAGATTCCACTAAGAATGATACTTTTAAATGGCGATTGTGTTCAACATTTCAAATTGTTGGGCTGACAGGAGGAAAACAAACTAAACCCTGGTGAGTTGAGTCAGTTGACAGCTTAATTGCTGGTTAAAAACAGCAGGTAAAAGGAATCACAGGAAGATCTGCTGCAGAGGTGGATTACACCACTAATCATGTTAGTTTCACTATTTTTTATTTCTTATTTCAAAGACTAGAATGTCATTTTCTTGCAAATAAATCCGATAATGAAAGTCAGTATTGTGTTTTGTGAGCTTCAGCGTGTGTTTGACTCTGTCTCCCCCCACAGGCTGGTGGCAGCCTGAAGGTCCTTACTCAGCAGTACCTGCTGTGTTTTCTTCCTGAAGCACTGGACTTTTTGGGTCATTTCCAGTTTGGTTTAACTTGGTCGTGGTGCATTATGGGATGCAGAAAACCCACCTGCCATTAACATTAACTGTAGGTTGGTATCAACAAGACATTTAGGTCTTCTGGTGAATTTTAGATCTACAGTGTCAGTTCAACGATTCTTTGATCGTAATAAATTTCAGATATTTGAGGCGATCATTAAAGCAGTGAAGCAGTTTTGATTGTTAGATGTTTTACATCATTTTAGTAGTCTCCTCTAGCATTGTCCATAATATCTACAGAGTTACAGTCTTACAATCTGTGTAAACGCTTAAGCAATGAACTAAAATATAAGGCAGGTTATTTTTCACCTTCTTCCTGAACAGGCTTTTCTTTTTAAAGCAAGTCATGCCTTTATGTCTCCATGTGAAGATATTATATATCTTAAAATATGTATTGTGCACCCCCATCATTTTTATCATGAATGGAAGGTGAGGATGGAGAGTGGGGAGATATAGGAAGGATTCAAAGAGCAGGCTAGGGACGAGACCTCACTGCTAAAACACAATAACCGCGGCTGTAGCGAATTTCATGCCTTAACGGGATTTCACAGTAGAAAACCGTCTTTCCTTATAAGCCACAACTGAAGTAGCAAACATTTTCTCTGTGAGCTGATCCTCCAGCAAATTCACTGACTTTGCAAAAATATGGAGCATTAGCCACCCTTTCCTAATGGTTTCACTGAAGTGGCTAAGGGGGTGGTGGGTCAATTGGTTGAAAAAATAACTTTGAATGTAAAATAGGCAGCCTTATAGCCTGTAAAAATAATCAAAGGGCAATGCTGAGCTCTAATTATTACACACAGAGATATATTTGACTTGCAAATAATGGGAGATGACAAGGAAAAATAAAATGTGCAACTGATTGCAGCAAACAGCACACAGTGTAAATGAAACTTACAAATTTCCATCATTTATTACCACTATGTGTCAGCAGCAGCAGTGTCTATAGGGTATGTCTCCAGTGAGAGTATGTTACATGAGTTATATGTTCTATACACAGTACTGTAAGATGATAAAACGCATATGTAGTGCATGTTCACACAGCAGATTGAAACTTCACATGTAGTGGTTTGCAATGTGGCAGCAAACAAAGACACATAAAAATTCAATAAATAATATAATAATTTAAACAGACATGACCGATCACATCCACTCCTCTGAAAAACCCATTAAAGACCACTGGCCATGATTTTGTTTCATCAGAGATAAATACATCACTATTTACAGTTTGAAAGGTGAAAAACTAAAAATAATCCGCATTAACATTAAACCACAACATCTCCTCTGCTCAGTTACTGCTGATACAAGCTCACCAGTCCAGATTACAATATGAAATACTGATTAAGACATGGTTCTGTAAATGAGTAATTATAATAGTAATGGTGCAGTGGTGTCACAGGGCCTCTGGGGTTCAAGTGTTTACAGTGTTAGCAGCATTCAGGAGTGAGGCGAACAGAGAGTCTGGTCTTTGCTTCAGAACATCTGGATGTTCTAACTCTGCCGCCTGTTGAACAGAAGAATTACTGTGAGTCTAGATTAGGGATCACACACTCACATGCTTTATCTTTGTGTTTGTTCGTTACCTCTCCGTTGTCCATGACCAGAATACGGTCTGCATGCACCACAGTGTTGATACGATGGGCGATGGTGAGCATGGTACAGTCCCGGAAGGCTTCTTTGATGGTGTTCTGGATCAGGGTGTCGGTCTCTGCATCAATGGATGCTGTTGCCTCGTCCAAAAGAATGATCTGTTGGACACCAGGAGGGACAGTTAGGGCCGACAAAGAGCTTGGCGTGAAAGGGAGACAGTTAGGATGGTATAGATTGATATGTAGAACAGAACAAGACACTTGAGACGGTGAAATAAAAAAGAAATCAGAACAGCTGGATACATTTGCAGACCTTGGAGTTGCGGAGTAGTGCTCTAGCCATGCAAATCAGTTGTCGTTCTCCTACAGAGAAATTCTCTCCATTCTCCAACACCTGTGCCTGCAGTTGCCCCTCCAGTCTGGAGATCTGAGGAAACAAAATAATACTCATAGCAGTACTTTTATGACTTCTATAACCACTTCTAAGAGTGATCTAGATTGACAGGGAACAAATTCAATGTAGCTATCTGTAGCTTGCAGATAAGATTTGGTCCTCATGCTGTAAGGAAAATATGAGTGTACGGCTAACATACTGAGTCCTTCATGTAGGTCTTCTCCAGCGCCACCCAGATCTCCTCATCAGTGTAGTTATTGAAGGGGTCGAGGTTGTACCTGTAGGCAAACGCGCATTAGCCCAGCTGGTTAGCCAGTGACTAACCCTAACCACAGTAGCGTATGTGAATGTAAAGCTTTGTGGAGTTAGCTAATGTTACCTGACTGTGCCAATAAACAGCACAGGATCCTGGGGGATGATGGACAATTTGCTGCGCAGATCGTGCAGGCCGATATTCATAATATCCACTCCATCTATCAGGATGGTTCCTGCTGCCGGCTCCACCAGCCTGAACAGAGCCACGCCTAAAGAGGACTTCCCTACAGACACAAAGAGTAGAGCAGTTGAATATTACACTACAATTGTTGTCACAATATGTCAGAGCTATGTAAAACTGCATCTGTATTGCTTGGTTAGTTGTATATACACTAATCGTCAATCAATCAATCATTTGAATATATCTAGATTAACTGGACATTTTCTGAATTGTCAATTTCTACCACACTCCACCGGTCTGAAAAACAAACAAAATGATGTGTAACATGTACTGGAATCTGGGTCTTACCAGAGCCTGTCCTTCCCACAATGCCCAGCTTCTCTCCAGCTCGGATGAGGAAATCGAGCCTGTTCAGGACAACCGGTGTATTCTCTCTGTACCTCATCGTATATCCCTGGAAGGTGATGGCTCCGCTCTTTGGCCAGTCCTCTGGGACTTGAGCATCCTTCACGTGCCTAGGGGCCTCAGACTTACAACCCTGTACACAATAAATAACAGCTACATTGAGGGAGGGGATAGGAGAGTGTCAAATGATAATTAAGTGCATGTTGGAGGTCAATGGCCTCTTTGGTAAAAGGCACAAAATAATGTGTGCTCTTCTTGACTAGTTTAATGGACAGTCTCAAGAAGACCATAATCGATGGAAGGATTGGCGGTAGTAGTCCAGCAACCTGTGTATAAACAGTCTGGAGTCTCACCGTGATGTATTCCTGCAGTCGTTCCACCGAGTTGAACCTCGCCTCCACCTCTGTCGACTGCCTCACCACGTACTGCAGCATGCCTGTCAACTGGACAACACAGTCTGTAAGCACACATGCAGAAAGCAGCTGCAGCAAAATCAACTAAACATTCATTCATTTGCTGTCCAGATTTACCTGTATGGTGTAGGACATGGCCAGGCCTTTCAAAGTCGAACTGATGACATCACCATCGCTGAGCACCACAAATAGAGACACCAAGAGGGTCATGGTCGAAGCCATGAAGTCCAGCCAGAAGGAGAGCCAACGTGTCCCAGAGTGAAACAGTAAATAGTGGTTGGAGTTGATGTCATTTAGAGACTTGAACCTACAACGTGACAAAGGACAGGCCAGGGTTTGTGAACACACTTACTCCAATGATCAATAAAGCAGCTTTCACAATCCAGAACAGGATCAGAGTCACTGTGACTAAAACACCAGCTGCTAATCTTGCACTGCATGAATGTAAAGCAGAAGAGATTTAAAACAGAGCATGTGTTCAAAAGCATAAAGTATTTCATGTTAAGGATCTCTGGTGTCTTACAGTTTTATGTGGCTGTCTCTTGTGTTGTAGGCATGGATGGTGCTGAGGCCCTGCAAGGTGGAGGTAGTGAGAGAGATGCATGGAGAGCGACTGATGTTCTCCATCCTCTTCATCTGACGGATGCTCCTCTGGAATATACTGCGGAGAAACCACAACTGATCTATCAGTATGCCCTAAACAAATCATTCACAACCAGCGGGCCGCGGCCCAATGGTGGGCGTCAGACCGCCATCTAGTGGGCTGCGGAGGCAGTGGTACTGCCAAATGGTTTTGGTAAGCTATTAATTTTATAGCTAAATGTGATTCACGTAAATACAAAACACCAAATTAAAAAGCATAATAAGTTTGATTATCAGCAGCTAGTCACGACACATCATCAGCTGGAGACAAACGTGTTTCCGTGTTAGCTAGCAAATGTCATGGATATGGACATGGACATAACATGGATCAGTTTTGGAAATGAAAATGTGATGTGGGAGTCAAACCCTGCGCCAGTAAATGCTTCAAAGCGTGTGGTGAGGAAATATGAGCCTGAATACATTCAGTTTGGATCCATACTGACAGGCAGTGATGCTGAGCTGAAAGCTGAAAGTCTGATGTCTGAAGTGAATCTCCAGAGACACTTAAATACAAAACATGCGGGATGTTGTATTTTCTTCTCATTTATTTGAGAAGGTGGTGCTTGGAATATATCAGAAGTGGGCCTCACTCAGCACGTCAAAGGATTATTTTAGCACCCTGTGTCTACCAGAGAGGATAAACTCAATATTGTCTCAGTGTCCCTTCTCAAGCTCAGTTACTGGAGTTAGCTCAGGCACTCGCATAGACAAATTCCACTACACAAGGTGCTTACTTTACAAAATGCTTTAGCTTAACTTACAGCAATATAGTTAGTCTCAATTGTTGACTTAACTGGTATTAACTCACAAGAGAATGAGGGTGAACAACGCTCCCATAACCACCACAGCTGCCAGCATGGGGGGGAAGACAGCCGAGATGATGATGATGGTGAAGGTGACCAGCAGACAGAACTGCAAGAACGGGTCCATGTGGAGGGGAAGCACAGTGTCCACCTCCTCTTGATCTTTGGAGAAGCGGTTGAGAATGCGGCCTGTTGGCGTTGTGTCGAAGAAACTCATGGGACTGGCGATAATCTGAAAGGCAAGCATAGAAATCATCATCATCAGCGGCTCAGTGATCACACATTCCATTTCTTTATGATGAGTAAACTATTAAAACAGTAAAGTTTGAATGCTAGATGATATATAGAGGGCTGGAGCAGCCATTCACACAGTACATTCTTGAACATGGTGTCGTGTAGTTTGCAGGCGGCATTCAAGGTGACCCGAGTGTAGAAGAAGCATTTGATGATGGCCAGCATCACCGTGACGACCACCATCACGCCATAAATCATTTGGTAGGAGTGCAGATTTGGGTGTTCTGTGATGTTGCCCTGTTCTGAAGTCTTATTGGGTGACTGAGAAAATAAAAACAGAAAAAATAAATGATTTTAGTGGTGACCAGGGTCACCTTTCATGTGTGATCAGTTAATACACAGTTGTGGTTCACAGTATAAGTCAATGTATGGCATCTGTGTATAATGATAAAGGCCAACTTCTTCTTTTTTTACATAATGACATACAATTATAGTAGTTAAATAAACAAGATAAAAAAAGAGTGAAAAAAGTCAAATGTCTGGATCCACGCCAGTTCAGTACAAAAGGGAACAAAAGTGAGATGGCGTGAGATTCGCTATGAATAAACATCACCATCTCACACTGTTAAGGTCAGATAACAATTCTGTGCGGCCTCTTTAGCAGAGGGCTGAGAGGCCGTGGACAGTAATAGCCAGTGTTCATGGGACAGAGATGGGCTGTAAACTGACTTCCTGTCTCCCTCTGCAGCCACCATTATTCCTCTGTTCATTAGTTAGCAACAGTTTAAATAGGGACTTGGGAGGCTGTTGACACCACACTCCAGGATCAACTGTGTTGTGCTAGAAAAATAAAATTGAGTTGAGTTGAGCTGGGAATTAAATAAAGATACAGTTTATATCTTTCCTGGCTGTCATGCAAAACGTATTCATTATTTGAGTCACACCCGTTCTTTCTGTTCTCTAAAAGCACATCACCTTCACTGCTGCCAGCACACACAACAAACGCTTTGTTTTAGCAGTAAACAAGGAGAGTGAAGTACTGTGAGGATAAAATAGAATTTCATAGAGCTGTTGGATTTGTCAGTGGGTAACAGACTGTGAAGAGAACAACATGCCTTTTGGAGCATTATAAGAATTTTTATTGTTTCCAGCGGTGGGAAGTCACACACTCACTGAGAAAACATTTATATTTCAATCAGGTCTAGTGATAAGTTATCTGTGTGTGTGTGTGTGTGTGTGTGTGTGTGAGAGCGATATGGTTTCTCACCCCATTACCATTCCCCAGCCAGTAGCTGAGCCACCAGTTGCTGAAGGCTGTGGATCCAATCATCAGGATGATGTTCAGGATGGTGAGGAAGGTGATGATGTAGCCTGCAGCAACACAGTCACACCAAACAATCATCAAACAGGTCGTGCATGTTTGAAGTGTGTGTTATTGCATAGATTCATGCTAGTGCATGTGTGTGTGTGTGCTGTCTCAGACCTCCAGCTGCCTTGCAGTATTGCTGGTAGACTCTCCAGGAGATGGCACCTTCTGTGGAGGACTCCTGACTGACCAGCTGATCACCGACAGCAGCTTAAAGGGAAGAAAAGGACTTTATAGAATCATAGCACCATTAAAGTGACGTCCTGCCTAACTGGATTGTGTTCCCCTACAACAAGAATATAAACAAAATTGGGGTGTAAATGTTTATAGCTGTTCAGAACTATAAAGGATGAAAATAGAGATCTTGAGAGAGAAGTTCAAATCCTACTTACTTTCTCGCCCCCACACACCTGCCTATTACTGTGTTAAGTGGGTGTGAATGACAGATTATTGGTTTTAGTTCGGACATTGTTGGACCCCCACCCCCCCAATCCCATTGTCAGAAACGTGTTGGGGGGCAGGGGTTTCCGGACCTGCTCAACCATCCGACAGCCGCTTGACTTTTTGTCTTTTAGGCTTCCACATTAAAATGTAAGCATGGAACCTCCTTGCAGAGACGGGATATGTTCCAGCTGAACCCGCTGACCTCACACAAACAATCAGAATTACCATGTAATGAGCTTGTAGACTTACATTTTTGGTCAGCTGTCGTGCCATCATCCTTTTCATCTGACATGTCAAATGCTGAAAGGAAGAACAGAATATGTATGACATAATAAATTCTCGCTGGTTCTCTACTGTAGTTGCATAAAAATCCTTAAATATTGCAATAACAATATACTGTGTATAATAATTGATGTATACTGACTGAATTGCAGGTTTTTTGGGGCCTGCTGTCTGGTATTGTTTCACAAAGCTTTGTGCTCATTGGCTTTCCTTTTGTCGTGCGATGTCCCTTTATTACCTCAATGGACTGCTGGCACTACCTTTTACCTCTTCCTGGTTATATATTGGCTCTTTTACAAGCTTTTTAAATGACACTTTGTTCCACAGATGTTTGCACCAAAGTAAAGCAACATGCTGCACCTATCCTGCAGCATCTCTATGTCTAGGTTCTGACTGGTTCTCGGGATCCATTTCCACCACTTACCACAGAACGTGCTACACATCTTGCACTCTGTAATCATCACAAATGATCCCATTTAATATATTCTGGATCATTACACTAACAAACATTTACTTCCTGGTACCATACCTGGGTTTACAATCCCGCTATCTACGCGAGCTTTCAGCTCAACCTCCTTCAGCTGCGCAGCATCGTGGGGTGAATCTTCATCCTCCTCTTTCTGAGCCTGTAAACGATATGGTAACAGTAAAGAACTGGTGAAATGCTTTTACAGCGAGTAAAACACTAAGATAAGACACATGGTGAGAACACCAGAGCTAAGCTTCATCTGAGTTTTGCACTGCACTGTAGTTTATTGTTTTTTTTTTACTTTGGACTGTTCCATCTGGTAGTTGCTGATGAGCTGGGTGTAACGTCCGTTGGCCTTCATCAGGGCCTGGTGGTTCCCAGCTTCCAGCACCTCGCCATCCTCGAGAACCAAAATGTCATCGCAGAACTCCAGATACTGACAGACATGAACGAGGACAACCGTGTCAACAAAACCAGAGGTCTAAGCAACGCAGCGTGAACAGCAGTCACATGCACACATTCCACATTTATAGCATTTAGCAGAGGCTCTTATCTAGAGTGACTCACAATAGTGCTCACAATTTACGATCAAGGCAATTCTGATGGCAGCAACCAGACCCCTCCTCCTGATGTGTGATTTACTATCACTACTGTTGGGATAGATGGTGTAGATCTTCTATTGTAAAATATGACATTGCATTGCATTGCAGCAGAATTTTGGTGGCACCACCCCAATGCACCAATAAACTGGCTCCATTCAAATGAATGGGAGGGATGCTTTCTACGTGCTGGGCTTAAGCCTAAGTAACTGTTTCTGAACAGGAGAGCCATGTCAACTTAAATGGGGATGCTCTGTCAAGTCGTCTCCACTCTTAAGTATAAAACGGTGTCTATCTTCCGACCTGGAGCTGGTGTGTAACCAGTATGACGGATTTCCCCTGGAGCTCCTTCTTAATGCATTCTTCAAAGATATGTTTCCCCACATGGGCATCGACAGCAGACAGCGGATCATCCAGGAGGAAGATGTCCTTATTAGAGTAGATGGCTCGGGCCAGGCTGATCCTCTGCTTCTGCCCCCCTGACAGATTAAGCCCTCGCTCTCCAATCTGCCAACAAAACCGCAGAAAGCTGCTAAGAACATTGGCCTCTTTATAACCAATTTATAACAATGTAGAACACAAAAAAGATAGAACACAACTTTGAAAAAAAGAGGGGGCAAGTGCATGAAGAAACTGATAGTGAAGACAGCAAAGCACTCACAGCTTTAAATACACTTTAAATAAACTGGGTTATGCCAAATTCAGACTGCTTAAAACAATAGGCCTGGTATTCAACTTCACTATCATGCAGTACTTTTAGTTTTCTGTAAACCTATTGTACTTTGCACAGGTGTTCTGTCCCTCTGAACATCCAGTTATTCACTTGGTCTAACATAACAAAATTGGCATAGTTGGAGTTATTTTTGGACAAGAAATGTTTTCCGGGACAATTTTGCCATCAAAGATTAAACTGTAATTCTCCCCAAAAAGTTACAATGTTATTTAAAACCAAAGACAGAGAAGCGAAGTGAATCAATGATTGGACATACTGCTTTAATGAGTACACTGTAGGTTTAGTTAAAGAACATATTTAATACAAACACAGTGACTTGGCAAAACCAAGTGTTTGAATGGATGTAGGCCAATGATCAGCTTGAGGGGGATAAAAAGTGAATTCTAAATGTTGATAACATTTCCTGCGACTCTTTTTGCTCCACTTCACACAGCACACCATGTCTGAGTTTTATTTGATTGCCTTCGAGCTCAAAACTACCAAGTCTTTCTACACCTTTTGTTTTGTTTTGGCACTGGATTGTATGAGTAACTCTCCAACAGGATCCAACGGCAACGCTTGAGGATCCTTGTTAAAGAGCTGTGCTAGTCCTTAATTAAAACATTTTAACCAAAACATCAATTTAAATGATATTCACGTTAAGGACACGAAGGAAACGAAGACTTGTGACTCAACCTCATCCATTAACTTTGGACTTGAGTTTATACTTCACTATAAAAGTGAGAGACGCTTGTGGCCTTGTAAAACTATAACTCGAGCATTTTTGTTACTCACCAAAATGGCCCCTGGACAACACTAACAAACAAATACTGTATTAAGCAGCATTCGGTGGTCATTATATATACTTATACTCTGCGCCAGGTATGAAGAGTCACAAAAAATGGGTCATTCCACAAAACACTGTGTATTTCTTTGTCATGGTAAAAGTAAGTATTAGAACGCATGCTTTGATTATATGATTTAGTTATAACAGTCCAATTATTAGAAGTATTAATATGACTACAATTAGTTATTTAAAGCCTAATCTCAAATCTGTTTCTCCCAGATCTTAGGATGTTTATGACATATTTGCACAGAAATTCAAGCTAGACGCAGCTAAGAGCCACAGGACACAGCTTTGTCCAATTGTGTGAATCCACGTGTTCCCAAGGAGCTTCTTACCGCACATCAGAGCGTCTTAGCATTAAAAGTTTTTATTTTTTTATTTAATTTAAAGAAATCATTAAAAAGCGTAACAATAAATCAGTTTGGAGAGTTGAGCGTCCAGCAGAGAGCTCCTACCTCAGTTTGGTCACCATACGGGAGGATTTTAAGGTCAGCTCTGAGGCTGCAGACGTGCACAACTCTGTCGTATCTGTGGAGTAAGACAACCTGAAAGTCAGGGGACAGCCGAGTGTATTCTACAGAGACATCTTTAAGACATGATTTGGTTATTTCACTCAGTTTGCTTAAAGTTCCCCTCCACTCAAAAATACAGTTGAATGTTTGAGTTTTTGAATATATATTTATTTTATTTTATATTGTTTGCATGCTATATTTTAGATCTATTGCTTTTTCTTTATTGCTGTTATCACTTTTGCTGCTGTAACACGGCAATTTCCCCACTGAGGGACTAATAAAGGTTTATCTTATCTTATCTTATCTTCACTGTACAGAATGTGTTTGACACTAGAAGGATGTTTTCACATTCATCTGCTGAATGTGTAAAGTTTCTATGGGCTCAGGGAAAATCTGATTTTCAGGGGCGGGACGACAAGCAGGATTTGTGACATCACAAATAGTCTGGAAGCCGATCCTGGTCCAGTATTCAACTCGCTGAAGTGTGACGAGGAAACTTGAAGCCTCCAGCAGACACACAGTGAAAACAATGCAGAAGACATCTTGTGTCCAGCAAGAAAACTGTGGAAATGAGCTAAATGTGCATCTCCATAGATTCTGGAATTTTTATTAAGCTAGAAGGAGTAGATGACTTTTTAAGGATTTTAACATGGAAATTATACTTTCTTTCCAAAAAGAAAACATATCAGACACACATTATTGTTCCAAGCCGACTATTTGTACAAATACTAAAATATATTTGTACAGTAATTGTAGGCAGTAGTTACTATAATTTTTACATACGTATTTCATTTTGGAACAAGTCCTTTATTTTAAGCACTATTCTAGTTTACTGTCTAATTATACTAAGCACATTGACAATGCTTTGAATTAACTTGCCCAGACACACTGTCCCTGGCAGTTAATGAGAAGTAATGGGAGATTTCAAACTCACTACCTACTTCTTATTTGGCTACTTCTGCAGATCCACAGACAACACATGTGAAGGACAGTCCACAAGGAAAAACAAGGCTCAGAAATGCAGCATTCGTATATGAAATCTGGGAAACACGTTCAGGGTCAACTGTATATTTCCCACAGTGTTTACTTCTTGCATAATGGTGATAACAGCACAACTATGGGCCCAACCACAGTCGTAAATGCCAGCTGAGTGACTTGACTTATTAGAATATTGTGCACAGGCCTGGCAGCATGGAGTGGTTTCACACCGCAGAGTTCATCTCCGTTATCTGACATAATACTGTTAGATAACGGAGATGACCTCTGCTTTTGTTTGACTACCTCGCCAGATGTGAACTCTACTACCTTTCACCTACTTAACCATTTGTGACGTGAGATAACTTCTAACTTCTTAATCTTCTTAACCTATTCAAGCCTCGGTTGAACAGTCTGCGTCACTGCAGCAATGAGGAACAGTGGTGACGTGTTAACATCACATGTGGTATCCCCTTACTTGTAATTTGAGACAATAATGTAGTAATATTAATAATAATAAAAATGTTACTTGGCCTGGTCAAAATGTCCCCCCATCAGGATGTTTTCTTGAACAGATCCGTGGAATATCCAAGCCTGCTGGGAAACGTAGGCAAATGTCCCAGCAGCTGTGATGGAGCCCTGCAGAAGGTGCATCTAAAATATAAAAATGACAAGACAACCGTGAGAAAAGCTGTATGTCACAGAGCATCAGTTAAATCTGCATTGACATAATGTAAGAATGAAGCATCACAGAGTGGCGGACGATAAAATAGCATTACATTAACAGCCAATAAAAAGGCCAAACTTGCAAATGTGTGAGATGGTAAAAGACAGGAGGAGCCAACCTGTTCCAAAATGCTGGAAATCAGTGATGTCTTTCCGCTCCCCACGTTCCCACAAACGCCAAGCAGGTTGCCCTTCAGGAAGTAACACAGAGAGGTTAAGTTTGCCTTTAACCCAATTTAATCAACCTCATTTATCCTCATCAGTGGTAAAGCACACCTTACGCAGTGTGAAGGAGATGTTTCTCAAGGTTGGCAAGGTTTTTGCCTTCCCATTCTGGGACATCTCCTCCCCTTTGTGTCCCTCCACCCCATTGGGTGAGCTGGGCGTGGAGTCTGACCGACCGTCTGGTTTGGCCCACGAAAGTGTGGCGTTTTTCATGACTATGGCCGAGTCTTTGTCTTTGTTCTGCATCAGGTAGGGCTCTGGATTCTGGATCAGCAATATTTTCTGAAACAGCCACATGTCGCATTCCTGAGCTTTCTTTTGGTGTTTTTAAAATTGAGATGTTTAATTGCAAATGATTCACAACAGCGACAAATACAATGACTGCTGACATATTCATATATCATCACCTGTCACTAGAAGGTAACAAAGCAGGACACTATAGCAGGACGACAGCATAGCAGGACACTAAGAGAAGAGTTTACCCTCAGGCGTTTCAGCGACACAGCAGCCTCAGCCAGGGCCTTCACAGACAAGGGCAGCAGAGCCAGGCAGAACCTCATGGAGTTGAAGATAGCGATGGTGGTAAAAGCCTGGTAATAACAAAGAATGAGGCTCAAACCCTACCCCACACCACACAACACTGACATGGTAATACATTAGTTTCAAATGGACAACGATGCTCCAGGGACCAGCGTCTGCTCTGGTTTAGTGCAAACACAAATAAACAGGAAATAATGTGCGTTCATCACAAAGAACTGGTGCCAAAACTGAAATATAGCATTCTACTCTGTCCAACCACTTACAGACTTCTCTCTATGTCAAGTACATCTCTATTGGACATGTTAGCAAATGTTGTTGTACTGCACCGCTGTGGCACTCACATCCGACGTGTTGAGCCGCAAGCCCACCGAAGTGTGTACAATGAAGGTGAGGACGGTGGCCACGGTGGGGATGATGTTGGTGATGCTGGTGTTGGCATTCTGGACGTAACTGACCTTCTGCAGTTCTTTCTTCTCATTTTTCCGTAAGCCTGTAAGAGAGACAACATCACGCATTTGGAGAAGATGTTTTGTCTTACCTTTACTTCTTCTGGTACATTTCCTGATCTCCCAACTCTTTTCAGACCCACCCTACTGGTGCGGCCCAGTGCAATCACATCTCAGCCCACAGTTCTTCTTACCTGCGATCTTCTCCTGAAAGGAGTCTTCCCAGGCGTACATCTTGATAAGTTTGATGCTGTTGAGAATCTCATTCATTGTGCGAACACGGTTGTCTGTTATCAGTATGGCTTTCCATCTGAACATGTTAATGAGCTTGGCTAAGACAAACTGAAAGCAGAACAAACAATATGAATATGAGTAACAATGGAAAACAAGCAACAAAAGAGCCAATATGGTTAATTCAGGCTTGTCATTGTGGCTGACTTAGTAAATACCCCATATGTAGCATGGAAAAGCTTTCAATTTTTACCTAATAGTAACTAAACTACAGAAAATAAGGTGAGAAAGAAAATTGATAACCACAAACTCTTTTTAGGAAGTTAGGAATAAGTAATTCCTTTTAAATACCATTTAAATTCTTATTGACCATATTTGTTTATAACTTTCCCCTTTTTAGCTCTGTTGGTGTCAGATTGTGTTGTGCCCCTTGTAGAATCTGACACCATTTCACTGCTTGTGAAAATATGTAAATAAGAAAAATATAAATTTCTGAACTACATGTGCAGTTTCTAACAAACAGACCTGTACGGGGACGAAGATGATGTAGGTGACGACTCCAGTCAGTGCGGTGTAGCCCAGAATGTGGCAGGCATAGACGACACACACAATAAAGAGCACCGGCATGGACAGCATGAAGCTCCCGAACAATGCTGCCTCAAAGATCCTGTGGCCATCGTTGGTCAAAACATTAATCATCTGGACGGGAGAGAGAGAGAGAGAGAGAGAGAGAGAGAGAGAGAGAGAGAGAGAAGAGAGAGTAAAGCTTTCTCTAAACACTACCACTAATAATAACAATAATGATGATCATGATCGTATGATTGTAACTTTCCAGTTTGGCCTCACAAAACAGGATTAAAACCAATGTTAAGCAGAAAAGAAGGAACACACACTTCTATTAAATAAAATGTTTGATGGTATTAATCAAAAAGCCCCCTATAACACCAATTAAATGTGCATGTAGGATGCTTTGAGTGTATGATTTTATGACTCATGATAATATGAGACTGAGACTGCAACTGCTGTTTAGCTAGGATCGATTTCTTCTTGTTCTTGTTCCTACTGGAGGAAGAATATTAAGTAAAATGTAAGAGTCACAGTTGGTGCTACACACATAATCTAACACACACACACACAAAGAGAGAAAACTACCACACTTGTTCCCATTTTTGGCTTGCACGCCATAAAATAATAATAAATTAGGTCTAATCACAAATAATTACAAATGACCATTGTTTCCTGATATATTTGGTAAATAAAGGGTCTATCAAGAATCACTTTCTACAAGGGTAGGAAACATTAGGAACCTCCTTTCCTGGGAAATGGAGGTATGCTACGTTCAATTAGGATTAACTCTCATGTATGTAACCCAGTCCTTACCTCTCCCATTGATACGCCGCTGTGCACCCGCAGAGAGATGACTTTCTGAAAGGCCACTGAAGAGAAGGCCCCCTTCAGTCTGACGGCAGTGCGCAGGTTAAGCGCCCACAGCAGAGATATCAGGAAGGCTTTGCAGAACTCTGAGGTGAACAAAGCGAAGGCCAGACCGACACCATGGAGCACTGTGGACTTCTCCGGGTGGTCAGCATAGTTCAGGATCTCATAGACCAGAACAGCCTGAGAGGACAGAGAGGTCTGTTACACTTGGAAAGAGCATTAAACACTAAACAGCAATTAAACAGCATCAGACATGTTGTCGCTGTTAGGGTCATTGTGTGCTTGTAAAGTTCAGCGTGTCATTATTATTCAAATAAATAATAGCAGATAGTATACAATGTAAACTCAAACACAGTAATTTGTGTTTTTCTGTCATTAATAAAAGGTCCTGCTGCTTTCCTTGCACTGACGCTGTGCAGGGCACTTCTAACCACATTAGAGTTCAGTGTATTAGCTCCACCTCACAACTTTACAGCTACTTATACATGAATGCATCACATATCAACAATCTAATAATGTCATGTATGATAATATATTAGTCACAGTGGCAAATGTTCTGCATAATGAGGTTGTTTTCTTTTTATACTTGAAGTATATTTTGCTGATAGTAGTTTGACTGCAGGACATTTACTTGTAGTTTACAGAAAGAAATCTGAATTCTTCTCCCATCACATTTACAATGAACAATTTTACTAAACAAACCAACTTTGACAAACTCCAGAAAAGGCCACCGGATCTCGTAGTGTTGATATTCAAACTCAAATAAAATTACCGGGCCAAAAAACGCCGCCACCATAGCAAGGACACCGATAACAACGGACAGAATCAGCCTGGTTCTTTGAAAGCGAAGGAACACTCGAACCAGAGAGGCCTTTTCCAGTCCGACCTTTGCCACTTCTTCCTCCCACAGTCTGTGGAGCCTGCACGACACACACAGCCAGAGTCAACACTGTCTGCCTCGTTCAAAACAGTAAAAACACACCTCACGTTTTCATGAGTTCAACAACTAGGCTTCACTGTTCTGCCACTGCATCACGTGACAGTGGCGAATCGGCAGAAAGAGAGCGTCAGACCTTTCTCCGCTGGTGTCGGCGACGTCCAGAGGAGACAGGTTCATAGAGCTCATGTCCAGCTTGTTCCTGAACATGGCCCACATCATGGGAGTCATCCAGGCAAAGGTTGAAAAGGACAGGAAACCTGCATCATCCACAGGGTGGGACCTACACGCGGAAACATCACCCAACAGAAGCCAATAGAATTAGCCGAGAACAGGATTTTTACAGTACGTAGACAAGTTACCTCAGAAATATTAATCAAAAAAGACAAAGCATGTTTTCAGTGAGACTGACTTTGATGAGGACCACCGGATGGGTTTGAGGTTCTGAAGGCTCTGGTGGTATTTTCTGAATAGGGAAGGGTTTCCCATTTTGCTGTTGTCCACATCAGTGTGTTCTGGAGTGGAGGAAATGGATCCAGATCTGCATCGGAAACTATCCCCTGGCTTAAGAGCCGGAGATACAAAGAGACAGCGTGAAAGTTGAACAAAGTGCCTTTTGTCAACATAAAGCTAGCTAAAGAGTCACAAAGAAAAAAAATGGATCAAACACATCTACAACAAAAACACAGGATGCAGGTGAAACAATAGGAGAGGAAAAGATCTCAGGCAGTGAAAGCAACACATGAAGAGGTCCGGAGAGTTCTGGTGCAAGCTGCTGTACTTACAAAAGAGACTCCCTGCACGCTGTTCTTCTCCAAGGAATGCTCTGTCTTCATTTTGTCCTGTTCCGTGCAAGCAAGTACACAAAGTCACCATTTTATCAGCCAACAAGATTTTGAAGTGCAAATATCACGTTTACTTGGTCACATATCATAAATGTACAGATATAAAGTCTTACACACATCATGGCGCCATCAAAAAGTGTTAAAACAGCGTATTGATATGAAGGAAATGTGCCATAAGGCTCAGACAGAGGCAGACTACTGCTATCAAACTCTGAGACAAGGAAGAGAACACAGCCTTGTTAAAATATCATCGAATGAATGAATTACAGGAGTCCTCCTGCTCTCAACCCGCCTTTCACCCCCATTCACACTGTGTCAGAGGTCCCACATCCAAATTAAAAGTTCATGAAGATGAGTCCATGTGACCTTGTTGCGTGTGTTATCAGGTATTATGAGGATAGGTGGAACAGTAATAGTTATATAGTAGAAAAAGGTAAAATGATGGTAAAAAAGAAAGTGTTTTCCTTCATTACAGAGCACTAACTGCTGAACCAACACACCACCACAGCACAGCCAACAGGGACCTGCATGGCAGCAGTGACACAGCTCTTTTGTGCTGAGATGAGGGTCGGGACCAGAGCCAGCCCTGGGCACAGGCACAGACTAGGTGGTCGCCTAGGGAACCACGTTCCTGGATGGGTCGCTCTCAAAAAAAAAACAACATTGCTAGTGAAAATAAATAAAAATGTGCCGATGAGCTCCCTTCCTCACTTTTCTTGCGTGGGGCAACAAATAAACAAAGAAAGAAATCCACTTTGCACCGGGCATCCCCACAACCGGCCCAGCTGCACTCGTTCTCTGCCGCCGCCGGGCGCACTGACAGGCGCGTGTGTAGACAGCCAGAACAAACTGAAGTAAACTATTTATCTCATAATAAAAAGGTCCAAGCGTTCAGGAGGAGGAGGAAAAGAAAGCCAGATATAAAGGTATCTTGTCTTAACATTGAAATGACATGTTGTTTGCAGACAATGTGTAATTGATAAGGAGAATCCTAATCCTAATCTCGCTAGGCCGGCCCTGGTCGGGACTCATCTCTACTCCAACAAAGATCACTTCACCAGTTTTATTAGTTATTGAAACACATTTTTTAAAACAGATTTTCAAAACGTCCTGTTTGCAAATGACATCTCAATCATTTCATATTCAGAAATATATTAAATTCACTTCATTTGTAACATCAACAAAACACAACTGCAGCTGTATAGAGCTAACATGGAATCACAGCTCTTATTCTATTATCCACTTAAGATTAATTACACTTAATAAAATGACACATTTGAGCTAATCATAAAACAATTAAATATACTTCTGTAAATAAATGTAATGAAACCTAAGATGAACCCAAACGAAACTGACCTACATATAAATAAACCTAAACAAATAAAGTGATGTAACCTAAACCCTAAGCCTACATAAACGGAACTAAAATACACTTCAATAAAAAACTACTACAACAAACTAAACAACCAAAACTGATGAATAAAATGGGAAACTCTTGCTGTATAGTAACAAAATGAAACATTACCTCTGTGTGGACAATGCAGACTCACCGCAGCTTGCTAATACAAGACCTAAAGCTGATACTGGAACAGCGTGCTACTCTGTGTTACACAAGTCGCTTTTATGGAGATCAAAGGTTTCCCTGGTCAGAGGTAAATGTGCCTTCTCACTGCATGGAAGACAGAATCACTGCCAAACCAATTAAAACCATTAAGAAGACACAGGATGAAAAGGGTGCATAACATTTAGTTTGAACATCATTTAGACTGAAGAATTAAACTAATTGAAGTGTACAAGAATTCCACGGGATGTAAAGAAGCCTCTCTAGCCAGCAGCAGAGAAGCAGCAGCACAGCAGACGATGGTGTGGGAGGAGCAAATGTGACAGGAAGCCGAGTACAGGAGCACTGGTGGAGAACTTGGTGCAGGAAACAAGGTGCAGGTCGAACCACCTGCAGCTGAACACCTTCGAGACTAAAGAGATGGTAGTGGACTTCCAGAGGACCAGGCCCCAACAACCTGCCCCTCAGCCCAGTCTTCCCGGGGCTAGTGACTTATGGAGGGTCACTTCTTCACAGCTGGGCCTTATTTGGCTTCATCATGAGTTAATGGAGTCTTTCTAACTTTTATAAAATGAATTATGGTGTGTGTTCTTCACAAAAACTAGATTTTGAGCAGCTTGTTATATATCTCATGACTCGAGATGTAGAGGAGAGGATGCAAATATTCTGGAAAACCTCACCACACCGTTTGACTTTGGTGGAAACCTCTTAAAGACTGAGAGTCTGTGCTGAATAGTGCCGCTTCTGGTGACCCTGACAGGTGATGCACTAGCAGGAAAAGCTGGAATGCAGTGGCAGCTAAGTAATATATAGATAACCTGTTAGGCAACAGTGGAAAACTGCCCTCCGCTGTACAGTGGGTACGGAAAGTATTCAGACCCCTTTAAATTCTTCACTCTGTTTTATTGCAGCCATTTGCTAAAATTGAAAAAGTTAATTTTATTTCTCATTAATCTCACTCAGCACCCCATCTTGACAGAAAAAAACAGAAGTGAAAGTGAAATATCACATGGTCATAAGCATCAGTCAAGAACAGCTGTGGGACAGGGGCAGTCAGGTGACGCAGAACAGTAAATGCCTGTTCGGAAAGAAAGAATCATAAAGAGATATCTTTTTATTACCTGTCTGGAGGAAGACATGGTCAGTTTTATAAGCAAGCAAAAGTTAAGGCTCACATAGAAGAAGTTCACCTTAAGAAGTTCTAATAAACCATTTCATATTTCTAACATTACAATTTGGATTTTTGAATATGTGTACAAGGACATAAATAGATGCAGATCTTTGAACTCCTGAGCACTTGTCCAGCACTTCCTGAACGGATTCTGCCAGTTGTCCATAGAATGTCAGCAAATAACAAGAAATGCTCCCGGGGCCGAAGGTGATGTCTTAAATATCTTGTTTCAATCCAGCTAATAGTCTCAAATCCAAATCTATTTGGTTTACTATCATAAACGGCTAGAAAACCTGAAAATATTCAGTGGATCAATGCAGAACAACCTTTCAGAACCGTGCAGATATTGCGCACACACAGACTTAACTGTTTTACTTTCATGAGAAGGCTTAATAACAGGTAAATACGTTTACTTTATTAATATGTGTATTTATTGCAGGAATTGGCATAGGATAGCTACAGCTTTTCAAATCAAAACTCAATCAATCCACATATAATCATTTTACTCCCATCTATTCTAAATCTCTAAACAATAAAATCTCTATATACTAACCTTTCGTGATCCTCCTGCCGGGGTGAAGAGCTGTCGATGGAAATCCAAAACTCCGTACAAAGTCTCAAAGTCCCAAACTGCTCTACTCGTCTGTGGGCAGGGAGAGCTGAGGCATCTCACGCGCCGCTCGCGCTGCTCTGAGGATCAAGAGTCCTGTTCATGTTGTTTCAATGGAGGCAATATTCTGGAGTCTCAACTCTTTCTGACCGTATCTAATAAAGTGAGTGCAAGCAACAGATTCTTTCAGTCTTGCGCTTTTGGGCCTCTGGACGGCCAATAAGATTAGAATAAGGATTTTATGGAATATTCCTGAAAAGGAAGCATTGCTCTAAGTGACTTTACAGTCGGGAGCTGACTTATCTCTGGATGCAGCCACAGATTCTATTGTTGATCAGCAACAGGGGTTACAATAGGTTCAATAAGGCAGCTTTAGCATTGATGGTCTGCCATTGTTAGACATTTTAATGTGGAGTATTCATGTTTGTTTATATATTCATATGTACAGATGCTGTTTATTACGGCTCATTGCCGTAATTAAGCTGCGCGTCCACCATTACACCAGGAGTTAGGAGCCTCTGCTCGTCAGCAGGGATTTGTGGTACATCTCTACACAGACAGCGGAGCTGTGGTTGTATTAAACAGGTCATGTAATGGTGTCCCAGTCGCAGAAAAACCTGTTTCGGGTCATGACACGTTCTTGGTTGATGGTTAGTGTTAAGTACTTAAATAATAAAACTGCACTGGTTTCACTACTACTTTGTAGTGGGGAAAACAATTGCTGTTATACAACACTTTCTAGTAAGTGAGTGAAAAAAAGAAACAAAAAAGGCTCATGACCAAGGAGAAATCTGCTTTATTAGTTACACAGTAGCCAAAAAGTCACTACACCACCATGTCTGAATCAGACTTCATTGCAAAATCAATACAAAATGCAGCTAAATCAGCCATATTCCAAAATATAATCTTACAGTTAGCTAAGGTAAGAATATGAAAATGGAGCCAATTGTGTATAAACAGACAGTATGTGCTCTTTTATTGTGTATTTATTATTTTCAGAAGTACCTTCAGCAGTAACTCCTGATAAATCACTCAATGCACACAGATTCTGGGTGGATTCAGGGTACGTGGAGCTTTCCCTGGCTGCTCTGCACCATGTCATGTTTCTACTGACACCATCATGACACCATATGTGTCCAGCAGGTGGCAACCTTGGCTGTGTTCTTTATGACACAAGGGCCTTAATCAAGGCAAATAATGCAACGCCCTCCACTACTGGGTATGTTCTCTATCTATTCTTCTTGGCACGATCTATAAAACCACGAGGCTCATTTAAAAAGACAAAAAAACAATGCCTCCCCTTCGCTGTGCACACTGGCTTCCACCAGAGGCCAGATTACAATGTAGTTAAATACAGTTTGTTACAGGGGATAGTGCAACTGGAACGTTTTACCTGTTCGTCAACATGTTCAGGACTGTAACTATCTTGCCAGTATGAGTGAACACACTGACAAGTTATGGCTCCCAAGAGTTTTAGCAATAGAAATCCAGCCCATGCTTGTGCTTCTCATCCAAGGAGTTGTTTTTAAACGTGGACCTTCTCTGGAGTCCGGGGCTTTGGTGAGCGGCGAAGAGGAGAGGCCCGGAGCCGTGTGGTGGAGGTGTAGCGGCCTCGCCAGGAGAGGCGCCGTGGGAAACGTCCCCGCCGTGCACGTTTTCACTGAGCTTCGAGTCCAGCAGAAGACTCTCCCTCATCTGCTGGTTCTCCCTGGTCGCTGCCCGCCACACCACCTCCAGCTCTTCCTCCACTTCCCTGGAGGAGCAACGGGACGAGAGAAGATGGGGAAGTCAAGTGCTGAAAGGAAAGTACTGTACATGTGAAAGAACGACAGAACTTCAACCCAAAAGGATTAGCAAAGAGTTGAAATGAAAGAACGAAGACGGGGAATAGACTGAGGCAGTGCTAATTCATTGAAGGTAGGTAAGTGTGTGTGTGTGTGTGTGTGTGTGTGTGGTGAGAGAAGGTGCTTTTAAGTTGAATAACAGGTGACAGGCAGCAAGGCTGTGGTCATGAAGCTCATTCACACGTCACTGAGGCTACAGTCGGCTGACCGCAGGAAGACCTAAAGGTACATCTCTACTTCCTTACACAGAGACACCTTCAGCCGTCACTAATGGCTGATTCATTTTTAGCGCATCATGCCCTTTAAACCAGCGTCTGAGTACCTGCTGACTTGCTGACGTGCCGTCACCATCATGACAGATGGTGACATCCTGGGGACACAGATTTGAAATGGCGCTGCGTGAGCTACAGCTACAGCTTGTGTCCTCAGGACTCCTTATCCAGAAACAGCTGCTGGGAAAACAACATTTATTTCTCCCCATTATTTCTAAAGTAATGCCTAAAGTATTGTATAAAAAACAAAAAAACAACAGCAGTGGACATGTGGATGGAGGAGAATCGTGGGGCTGTAGTTGATTTGGTAAAATTTCACTACAAAGCCAAGAGTTAAATGGAGGCGATGGGAGTGAAGATCGAAGGTGCTCTTGTTTTAAAAGACCCTCAGAAAGGTCCACCCCTGAAAAAATGTACCCTTGTTATACATGGGGTGGCCTAAATATTAGAAATGCACCTCATTGTATTACAATGCACCTCAAAAGCACCACAAACTGATCCTAAAGTTGAATCAACACATTCTCTAAAACGGTGTCAATAGGAGCTGGAGTTTTAGCAAACGTGCTTAATAAACTGGCAACTAAGTGTTGTTTTAATTATTTAGAGCCACTTATTGTATATTTATCGTGTGATGTCAGTTGCTGTGTTTGAATAAAGGCTCAACTGTCAACAATGCTATTTACTCAATTATATTATGTGTAGCAATAAGTCTTTAGTAAGTTCTATGTTTTGAAGTTTCAATCTGATTGGATGTTCAAAAATACTAAGTAATTACACATTCAGCCTAAGCATGGTCCATACCATCAAACACCACTGCATCAGCAAATGACATTCTTAAATAATGGTCATAAACATCAGGATATAACATTATTTATATAATTATTGCAATAGCATCGTGCGTGTGTCTGCATGCGCATCAGCCTAAAAGGTCAATGCCAGTAGTCACATCAGCAAGTGTTTAGCATTCTGCTAGTCACAGCAGGAAGTACAGATCAGCTCAGGTACATGAAACTGTTACTGGCCAAACTGAATAACCAGAATACACACACACACATATATACGTATATTTTAATATGAACACTAAATCAAATGTCTTCCCATCGTGTAACATGTAAAATTGTACAAAAGGCCAGACTTATTAAGCGCATGCACACGTTATTTTTCCGTGCGTGTGCAGTTTGTCTGTCTTGGAAGGTGCATTCTTCATGTGAGCAGTGAGGCCTCTGTACACTAACGAGTGATTGCATCAACAACAGCACGGGGTTTTGTGGGCTCAGAATTATGCTGGGAATACAAAAGATTTGCAAGTGTCAGTTTTGCATAGATTTTTGATGTTTCAGATTGTTATTTTTCAGATTGTGGTGGGAAGAAATCACTGACGTTAAAAAGTCCAATATGAGGGCCAGAAGGCTGTGACTGTTTCTCTAGCTCACACTAACTAGAGCCAGCGCTTTGCAAATGCTTAATGCTGCAGTGACTGAACAGCAGGGCTGTCAGCCAGTGCAACGCAGTGACAGAGGCAGACAATTTACACAGCAGCTCCGCCAAGATAGCTGCGGGAAGGTACTCTTCTCCACCTCCACCTGCCTGTCTGCTGTTGCTTTCAGGGTATGTATATAACAACCGAATGCAGCAGAGATTTGCTGAATGAACAGCTCAACATATCAGTTAATAAGGTTTTTACCAGATGAAAAGCTAAACCACTTTGATTGGCAGTGTTCAAACATGGTAAAACAAAGCTCCCGTAGGTTTGCATTAAAGCGATCACAGCTCTCTCACAAACACACACAAACAGCAGCAACAACACCTTCTTCAATTAGAGTTAATTAATAAAACATGGAGCTTTTTAAAAGCTGCGAGCCTGCTGGTTTCAAATCCCACTGGCCACGACACTCACCTTCATGTTAGAAAGGATCTTTTAGCTAAAGCACGAGAGCACTTTCTCATCAAATGAACTGGCCAGGCACAATGCAGGAAAAAGTGGAGTGTTTCTAAATAAAGAAGCAATCACTGGGCTCAGCCAGAGTGTATCACTGCATCCAGATCATATGGGAGTAACTGTCAGAGGTGCATGGTTATTGAAGGCTCTGACTTGGAAGTGTTCGCACATTCAAGCTCAACTGATGCCATTAAACTTCCAGATGAGCTTTGTAGACACTCTGATGGGGGACGAGGATATTTCAGCCTAATCAGCTCAGCGAGAGATGTGATGACATTTGAGTCCGTGGTTATAAAATGAGCAGTGTCTCAAAATGTAAAACGGTCTGTCTGTGGTGAGGAAAAACTAAATATTCAACCAGGGAGAGTGTGTTTGTCAAGCGTCAAAATCATTAATCAACCTGACCTTCAGTTGTTTGGATCAGATAGTTCTTCTAGTCCGACGACTTCAGAGAGCGTTTTCTTTAACCACACACAGAAAGTCTCGCTCAAGGAAAAGTCCCACTGAAATCTGAGAGGTTGACAACAATATGGAAAGGATCTCTACAATCCCAGCCTGTCAGTGGACCTACTTTTCATGCAACGCAAGGATTACGTTGCAGCCGCTAGAGGTGATCCGGTGGAGGCGATCTACTGGACAAATTCCAAAACCTTTAGCCATTTAGACCCCACAATTTCAAAAATGTACTTTCACTTTGTCCAAACCACTGAAATTGAATTGCCTTTAGTTTACCAGGTGGCCCAGTATGATGTGAAAAGCACTGGGGAAGCGGTTGGGGGCCAGACCTGCTGGTTCCAGGGTTTTCTCTCGCTGACACACATGCACGTACTCGTACACGCCACATACGAGCAGAGACAGCGCGGTGTCTGCATAATTAATGTTTAACTTGATGTGTTTTCTGTGTCACATTAAACTTTGATGTTGATCGTCAGTGTTAAAGTTTATCTCTGCTTGTACAGTACATTATCAATTCAAAGACCGTTCCATTAAGGCCGGCCACGTGCTGCCTCTCATTATATTTATGCTTTTTCAAAGTGCAACTCAACAACTAAAATGCGACAAGTACAGTACATGCATGTTGGATGAATCAACCAACAACTATTTTAGACAGTTATAACATAGCGCCAGGGAGACATCCCATGATTACCTGTGTGCGCTGTTAGTGTTGTAATGGCTGGTGCATTAAAGCTTTTCTGTCATAAAGTCGCACGTCAGCTACTGAGGCAATCAGTTGCCCTGTCTAGACTCAACATGCCCACTTATTACAGTGGATGGAACCTCAGCATATCTGTAAAACACTAATGTTGTACATATGTATTTAAAATCAAGTGACAAGTCATTGTCTTGGAAGGAAGCTACAGCTTTCTTGCTCAAAGCTACAGAAGGAGAGTGCAAAGTTGGGTTGATACATGTGTTAATAATGAATAGCATTGACTCGGTGTAGCAGGATGCGACAGGTATACAGTATGCAGCCATGTATGCTACAAACATAAAAGGTTGGGGATGAACTGTTGTATCCGCCGCAGGTGGAATGATTACCATTATAACCATCTTAGTTTAGCGTGTTAGCATGCTATGGTTTGCTAATTAGCACAATACACAAAATCCAGCTGAGGATGATGGGAATGTTATTAGTTTTGCATTCAGTTTTGTATAAGGGATGGCAATATCCACTTCGATCTACATATATCCAATATCTTAACAACTATTGGATGGTTTGCCATGAGAGATTTATGGTTCCCAGAAGATGAATGAATAATGACTTTGGTCGTCCATAACCTTTCCTCTAGCGCCACCATGAGGTTCACATTTGTGGTTTGGAGTGCAATATCTCAACAGCTATTGGACAGATTGCCATGAAGACATTCATGTCCCCCTCAGGATGAACCGGTGATCCCTTAACTTTTCTAACGTCAAAATGTCAATTCAATTCAATGTTTGAATACCATAAAGTTATCTCAGGGCACTTTATAATTCGATTGTTACGGTGAACATACTAAAAGTAAAAGCACGTTCGTTTTTACTCATTTCTATTCATTTTTAATCTAATTTATTTGAAGTCAAGTGAGCAAACAAGATATTTTGGCGAGCAACAGCTGCAGTCATTTGTTGGCAGTAATGCTTCACCCGGTCGCCATTAAAAAGAGACGAAGTGGTCAAATGTTGCGATCGTCAGCTCCGGTAACAACGGCCATGTTCGATTTGAGACAACACTACCCTTTCAAAATAAGTAAACAAGTAACTACATAGCGTACACGGTGTACTACAATGGAAGTGTACTTACGGAAGTGTCCGAATTGAGACACAGAAACTGTTCAAGTTCTGAAAATAATCATGACTGGTGGTTGTTCTCTAACCTATTCAAGTAGTTTTGTTGCCTAAATGTAACCAAACCTTCACCAAAGAGGTAGCAGATCAAGAAAGGCTCATTTGAGGAGTTTATAACGGTCAAAAGGATCATTTTGAACACAGGAGAAACCACTTTTTGTTGTTTCCTTGAAAGTCATTTGGAAGGACAAGACTGGTTGTTGGGGGTTTAAACACAGTATTTTCAATTCAATTTCAATTCACTCAGCCCATCTGAGACCACAAATTCATGAACACTAACATGACTATGTGAGGAAAAAAGAGAAAATTATATCATTCTTATTAAAGTAAGGACTAATTAGCGCTGGTTCTTTAAGTGATTAAAAACACTTTGTCCCTCAAACTCCACAACTCTGATAGTTACCCCCAACCCGAACAGCATGCACACATGCGTTACCCATGGCAACCACACTCATCATTGCTTCCTATGAAGCTACTCAGACAGAATACAAAGATAAATGTTGCAGCTACGAGATGGAAAATCCAACAGCAGCGTGCCTGTTTGTGTATGTGTGACTATAGAGACATGCTCAGCAGCAGCTCCACTAACCCCCAGTACCTCTCCATTACAATTATAGCTTCAGTAAGCTGCAGCCATGTCAGGATTTGGTCTATCGCTCTGCAACAGAACAACTCCCTCCTCGCCACGGTTGGCCCGTCAGCACAGACACTAACATTAATTCAGTGTTATTCTGAGCAGTGGAGCTATAAGGCGAGTCTGGCTGCGAGACATCCACAGGGAACAATGCATGCACAAGCATTAGTCAATCAGGCCTTAATTATCACTGCAAGGACGCCTTTGTCCTTATGTTCCATAACTGAAGAGAGTGTCATTTCAGTACAAATATCCATATACTCACTTCAGTACAAATACAAATAGAATATGTAATAGAACTAGATCCTCAACACAAGACCTTTTTAAATTGACGTCCAGCATGCTTTGGTCGTTTACGTCAACTTGACTGTCCTGGATTTATTCTCCATACAAATTGTTCTTATGGGAAAAAACATTGTGTTATTGAATTACAAATGTTGAGTGAGGCTGGAGAGCAACGGGTAAGAAACCCCATTTTAGATACTTTTGCAAAGGTCGACATATAATCACCACCCATCACTGTCGATTTCACGTGTCTTTTTAGTACTTTGACAGATGATTTCTTGAGACTACTGAGTTATTACAAGGAAGTACGAGTTATAAAAGACTTGGTCACTATATGACCTGCATTTGTGATGACAGTTGCCATGAAACAAGTAACACAAGAAGAACAGAGACTCAGCCATGATCCTTCCTGCTCTGCTGGATGCAGCAGACTCAGAACCACTCCTGAAACCTGATGGGAAACCAGGGGATAGCTAAGTTTTACTAAATTGTGTTTATCTGCATTCATGGGCTTTAGCATTAATTATTCATTAGGAAGTGTGTACCCCATTAACATAAAATGATGTCAGCAATTTACACTGCTTATTTTCTAGTGTGTGAAAACAAGAGAGATTAAGACTGCAGCAACCACAGACTTTAAAGGAGGAAGTCTACATTTATCAGTTTTAGAATAAGGGTCTCTAAGCAAATGCAAGTTTACCCTGCATTTAAAGTCTGTGAAAAGCAATAATAAACATGTGTTCTAAGTTTGTCTCACCCCAGAAAAATGTATTATCGAGCACCCAGCCACATTTGAATGATTAAAATCGCCAAGTATCAAGTTTCAACATCGTGCAAAAATAAGCAGTGTTGTGCTCTGAAACGCTGGGGGCGTGTCCACTGAAGGAGCTGGTAGATAACATCACTGACCACTAAGCTGGAGACAGAGTGAGAGCCGCCGCTCAGAGACTAACTCTCGTTCAGTGAGCTAACATGGTAGCACAGAGCTCAGTATGGCTCCAGTGCGATAGCAAGCCATGATTTCAGGCCCGCCCCAAAAAAAAGCCTGAACATAAGAATGGGTTAACAGTCCAACTCCACCACTCAGTGCTGTATAGATCAGTCTTTTAACATTAGACTTGAATAGTTAGTCCGGCGCTGTTCCCGCAGACTTGAGTAACACTACATATATCATTTTCATTTAATTAGAAATGGAATCTTCAAATATTTCATTTTCAATATCATATTCATAAAACTATCACAGGAATATTCTTAACTCAGTATCTCAAACAATTCTCACAACATTCTTAATCAATTTAATGCATCCTTCATAAAATACTGAACTTAGTCAATCCCACAACAACATCTGAACGCACTGCGAATAGATTATAACAACAGGTTCTCAGCCAGCTGACTGCTAATATAAATTAAATTAAAGCAGAGCTATTTGACAAAATGCAAATACACTACACACTTCTGTTACCTTTATAAGGATCACTCTTGGCTCATATGTCGCAGATCTTTCTAAGTTTTTGTGGAAGGACTGCTTTTAGAGGGGGGAAAAGTGAAGGCTCAATTTCCTCCTGAGCTCCTGGAAGTCTCAGGCAGTGCTGCATCTCTGGAGGCTACGCAGAACTCAGCAGGCAGGCGGCAATCACAACCTATCAGCATCTCTGCTGCTGTAGCACGGGCTGAATACAAAGTAGTGGATCAGACAGAAAAGAGAACGAGGCAGAAATAGATTTCTTTTCTCTGCGTGGAAGTTTGACTTCAGCCGGGTGGATCACTACTTGGCTGAACTCCTAATGCCCTAGCTCAGAACAAGAGAAACCTGGTTTCTCAAAAGCACAAGCAGGATTGGAAATCACCACCAACTACTACATTGATCACATTTCTTTGCTGTGGCGGGTAAACTAGTCTACTCCAGCTACCATCGTTTGAAGGTCAGCCGGGGCTTCACCCACATGCATCCCGACGACTTCCAGGGTCCAGTACAGGGCGCACGCTTGGTGAAGCTGATCTGCCGGTGAATGCAGTTTCACGAAGTCAGCAGAACAGCGGTTTGTGGTCTCGAAAAGCTAGCGGGTGAGTGATGTGTGTGGTAGTGTGTATGATTTGTCATTAAGATGCCCTCGGGGTTAGAGCAGGACAGGATCTTCTAGCAATTTGATTAGCTAGCTTTCATTTGATAGCGGCAGGCAGCAGGCCCAGAGGCCGAGCTAAAAACAGACTAACGGGAATGAAGGGGAAGTCAAACATTGTTTCAGGAACAGAAAAGTACTAGTCAGGGAGGAGCTGATGACTTGCTTTAGGAAATGGATATGATGCAGCATGCTGTGCTTGTTGTTACCAGGTTGTGTTGTTGTGGTGGCTTGTCAACTCTCACTTGTATGTAGTGTGCTGTGCAGTGTTGGGCTTGTAGCTCAAAAGAAATGTATTACTTAAACTTTTGAATAAACTTTTCAAATGTATTATTATTACTTTACTTATTACTCCCTGAAAAGAGTAATTCGTTACATTACTCATTATATTATATGTCCGCCTCTGTGTGACTGTCAGGGCAATCACCGGTAAGGATTTAAACTAGCAATTGTTTTTCTACAGCCTATGAATCCATAAAAATTAAAGGATAGATATAAAGCACACCTGGTTTAAAGAGAGTCAACAGCCACAAGCTTCATTAGTTCTTTGTTGCTTGTTCAGCCATTGTAGGGCTACAGCCATCCTCCATGGCCGCAGAGGAATCATATTTGGTGGGGTGTATTTCGTTGAGCTTCGCGTTGTTGAGCTTGAGGTTAACTACCTGCTCACAATTTACATTTGACAGCTATGTTCTTGCCATCTTTCCTCCCGACAAAATCTAAGTAATGGGAATATTTCCAGCTGCTGAATTGGAAGTGTATCTTCCAAGCTAGCCTGCTGCTTGGTGACGTGCACGTGTGACGATTGTGAAAACAAACCCAAGGACACACTACGCGTCACTGCCCAATCCAAATTGCTACTACAAGGCAAGGCCAATACAGATAATGACATTTTAGATTTTAAAGAATCCAATACGGATAAATCTGTCAATATTTCTTAATTGAACTAAACACATGACATGAACATGTCCCTTAAATTGATCCCTTAAAGCATATTTAACAGATTTTTTGCTGTAACGAGCCGTAAATAAAACAACGACATTACCTGTGTTAGCAAACAGAAGTACGCATGTATGTAACGAGGAAGGCTTTTTACAGTTGGAAAATAATCCTGTCAGCACCGTCTGGTGGGCAAACTATGTAACTGTGACACTGTCGGCCTGCAGATGTTTCAGTCGTGATTCTGGATCTAATCTGGCTGAGGGAAACGTAAGTACGAACAAAAAGGTTGAAAGCGATCTGTTTGTCTAGACATCTCTATCTGTTTCTTGTCAGTATGTGTTCTGTTGATGTTCCTCTGTGCATGCCTTGCTGCTGCCTCTCTGTGTCTCTGGCCTCCCTCCTTTTTTTAAGCTACACACACTCCTCCTTTCATTGACACATTCTCTCCCTATCCTCCTCCCTTTCTGCTGCCTGCCTGCCTGCCTCCTGCCGTCTCTCCTCTCTCTCTCTCTCTCTCTCTCTCTCCTCCTTGCTCCCCTCCTACCGTTTGGACTGCAGCAGTCTCTCCTCAGCCTCCTGTCTTTCTCTTAGCAGCCTCTGCAGGTGAAGGATCTCCCTCTGGTAAGAAGCTGTCCTCCCCTCCGCTGCCTCCTCCAACGCTGCCAGTCTGGTTGACGCCTGCCTCCGGTACACCTGCACACACACGCACGCACGCGCGCGCGCGCGCGCACACACACACACACACACACACACACACACACACACACACACAAAAATGAGATGTGGAGTCTTGCTATGAAGGAGGTGGATTTACATGAAGGACAGCGCAGCAGAGACAACTGGAGTGGAGGAGGGGGAGTCAAACACATTGGGACAAGGTGAGGAACAACACACACACACACACACACACACACACACACACACACACCACAGACTAACCTGCAGATCTCAATTTTTTCATTTATTTGTTTCGCGGGTCTGTGTGTGTGTGTGTG
>JAVQJL010093195.1:0-15798 GCA_036024295.1 Nannoperca obscura
TTGCACACTTTCTGTAAATCCTATAAACTTCATTTCACTTCTCAAATATCACTGTGTTTGTCTGCTATATGATATATTTAACTGAAATTGCTGGTCCGAACAACCAATGATTTATAAAGAAAAATCTTGAAAATGATCAGGGGTGCCCAAACTTTTGCATGCCACTTTATTTCAGAATACTGACATAGAACAGATCAGTTTATTGTGCACAAGACCACACACGCAGAAGCTAACTTGTTGATGCCATTAACATGATGTATTGGACCAGGATCATGACACTTTACATTTCAAAGTGGTATTACTGGAAACAAGAAATTGTCATATAAAATCCAGAATGATGTGTGGATCATACCATTTCTATTAATGCCAGTTTATGCAAGTGATACAGGTCACCTTATGAGTATCAAACACCAGTGTAGACTTTAAAAGTGGCTATAAAAATATTTGCTTCTTGGCACACTTTGATATTTGTCGGCTTATAATCACTTCATTTACAAGCTCTTTAGATTTTCAGTGCTAAATTGAGAAGCTCCAATCACCCATTCCCAGAAGGCTGCCCATCAACCATAGGTTTCTATTGTTGAAGGAGTTATATGTGTCAGTTAGTGTGTCATTTAGGAGGTTGTAAAAAAAAAACACAGACCTTCAGTCACACACATATTTAAAGGGACCTTTTTTGGCAAAGTAAAAAGACAAGCTCGGGAGTGTGTTTGTTCACTTGAATGATTTGATTTCATGAAATGAGACAAGACGATCAGGAGCACAAGGTTATAATCAGAGCAATTCAACCACAGCATTTGAAAGAGCGTCACTCGGTCATGGACTGTGTTCTGCTGAAGCAGTATGTGTTTAACAATTAAGTCGTACCTTCAATTGCCATCATGTCCCTCAGCTCTTTATTTAACAGCTCAAATCTTCTTTCCAAGTCTTGTTCCTCCAGCCTGTCAATCACAAGAAACACATTACAATATGTCTGACATCTGTGCTTATGGAGGAGAGTTGTCTCTCATAGTTTCAAGATGAATAGAGGCAGATGTCCCATTTGTTTACTCGCTATATTTTCGAAAAACAACAAAAAAAAGTAATAATTTCTAGCTTTATCTGGACTTTCAGTCACATCTCACAGACGTCCTCAGTCAACCGTTTTCTCAGTTATAATGGAGATCTCCATGACAACTGATAAAACTACATCTGCCAATGAAAATGAAATGCAGTTGAAAGGTCTGGAAAAAAGTAAGTGAGCCTTGAGTTAATTTTTATTTTTGAAGTTACAAATGTTACAAATGTTTTTGAAATACAAATCATGTAATACACATTTCCAAATAATATTGAGATTATATTCACTCCATACAGAACAACTACTAAATGGACCTTGTGGTTAGATTGTCATGTAGATATTGTACTGTTTACATGTTTCCAGCAGTGTGTGTTGTGGATGTCTTACAGTAGCTGCAGGTGGTCCTGCCTCCTGATTAAAGCATTCTTCTTGTTTACCAGTGTAAACCATTCCTGAATCAGCCTCTCCTCCTCCACCTTGTCACTGCCTGCAGGAGAAAATCACATTTCTATGACCCCTCTGCTAGATATAGTCCTTCTCTTTCTTTACTAAATTGGGATAATGGCATTCCAGAGTTAATAATGATCAGAACTGCTTACACTAAAATTGGTAACTTATTATTTGTCTTTACAGTTTTTTAAATATGTGGGCTTTTGGTACTGTTATGAGGGTAGATAAAATTAAAAGCATATTATCGTCATAACCCAAAATTCGTCATAAGTGCCTTCAAATTACAAACCATTCCCTAAAATGACAAACTTTCTTCCCTAAGTTGTACAACTGAATTACTTTATTCTCTTAAAATGTATAAAATTTAAGATTGTCTTACCTGTTTCCAGTAGCTGTCTGAGTTTCCTCTCCACCACACCAGCTCTGTTATCAACATGGTTTTGTTCTGCTTCCAGGGCTTCTATCTGATTTAGCACATACTGGCTGGGGTCCTGAATACAAACACACACACACACACACAAACACACAAACACAATTACCCATAGCAACAATTTATTATTTTGTATCAGTGGTGCAAAATGAAACAGAACTTGACGAAGTGAAAAATCAGCAGAATAGTAAGGGATGTTTCTGAGGGACTTGGCTTTAACTCAGAAACAGTTGTATTGTATACATTGAACCCTACAATGACACAAATGGTTGCTGACTGACCTGGCCTTCTGGTCTTCCCTCCTCAACCACAGCATCTGTTCTATCTGTGAGACAAACAGAAATAAACTATACCACTTGTATAAATGAAGCAATGCGTGACCACCTTAATTTCAATAATGGAAAAACATTCCAAATCATCATGCCCAAATAAAGTCAACAAAAAACAAGGTCAAGTTTAAAAAATGTTTATATATCAGCAGTTTTTGCCAGAAATATATTTTTTTAGAATAACTTACCAGTTTCTGACTTCCTCCGGGTAATTGAACAGTCTTCTTGTCCTGCAACAACCTGCAGACAAAAAAGTTCATCATATACCACAGATAAGGACAAGAGAAAAAGGTAATGAAAAGAATTGAAAAGGATAGATGAATATGGTATTTATATAAGGTATCATACCACTGATATGTCTCCTTCATCTAGTGACCCACTCCTCCGCTGTGACCTACGCTTCTTGACCAGATCAGCATCTTTGACATGAGAGAAACCTGTCTTGGACAGGAAATGAGTCCTTGGTGGTGCCACTGGTGACTGAGTCCCACCTGCCCCAGCAACCGGCAGTCGTTTGATTCTGGAAGGTGGAACCACATCCCTGCTGGATTTACAATCCTTCTCTGCTGTGCCAGCAGTCCCATTAGTCTCAAGACTCAAACCCCCCTCCTGGAGCCTCTGGGCGCAGTAGCGAACGGTTGCCTCTGGGTCCTCTTGGCTCTCCCGGTCCCCTGCTACTGCATAGCTGGACTCGCTGCTATCCTTCTCTATGTGAAGCACACTGAGCTCCTGGCCCATGAAATGGGTGCGCATCTGGTTGAGGTAGGTCATGACAATGAGGCGGTCAGGCACTGCTAGCATGACCATGTCTGAAGGCTCCATCAGCCTGGAAATGCCAAGTTCAGCAAAGCCGTCAAAGGCCTGCAATTTGTAGAGAAGATGGACAGATGGATGGATGGATCAGATTAAGAACTATTAACCAACACAAAATATAATTTACACTTATGTCATGTTGGTAATTCACTCCACAGATTGAATCACCTTCTTGTTGTTGAGCTTGATGTCATATGGGTCCAGCATTTCATAATTACTTCACAAAGAAAAAACAAAACAAAATTAACACATAAAACATTGTATGCATTAAGAGAAATAATTTTTATCTGCAGACCAACTATTTCTACTGTTTCTTACATCTTTTCTGGGTGGAAGTAATGTAAGATGGCGCAAAAAGCGAGGCCGTTCCTCCAGGAGGTGCTGAAGTTGGTGATCTTCACTCCCTTGTGACCCTGTGTCACTTCCTGACACCATTTCAGTAGAAACTGACTGGATGTCACTAAGATGGGACTGGCCAAAAGGCTCTAGAACACACACAATAACAATATTGGGGAATTATTGTAATATAAATCACATTTAACACACAGACATTTTTAAAACAAATCACAGAAACCTTTCTGGATTATGGAGTAAGTCAGAGCTTGTAACTGAATAAAAAACATTATTACATGGCTTTTTTGCCATTTTGGAGGCAAAAGAGTAACAGAAGAACAGAATATTTGATATCTGAAATACATTTACCTAACAACATTGCAAAGTTGTTTAACAAACATGTTGGATTACTGCCGATTAACAGCTTGGGCAAACACAGAGCATATTAGCATTTATTTGAAGTTATGTTTCTGTCCACCTGATCAATGTAAGTCCAATATTTACTACACTTTCCACTTTTTACACCAGCTAACTTTCTCTGTCTGGTGTTGGGCAGGTAGACAGTGGATTTATCAGTGCTTTTCTGATGACGTGGCAAGTTAAGCTCCTTGAAGCTGATGGGAGTTTGAGATCATTTTCTGTGGGTTTTCATCAGTGGTTAATATATAAAAAATTCATAAGTGCAGCTTTAACATACTTCTGGAGAGGCTGCCCCATCTGCAGGCCTTTTCTGAGGTGTTGTTGGTTCATTGGTTTGGTGGAGGCCAGCAACTTGTGACTTGCCATTGTCTAGGTAGGAACCACTCAACCGCTTCTTGCCACAAGGCACAGGTTGACCTGAAGATTCTTCTGCTCTCTCACTTTGCCTGGAAAGACACACAAAGTAAGTAATACTTCTCACAATTTCTTTGAAAAAACGTTTGTTATAAAAAACAAAACATTGGTAATTAATGATATTTAAATCATGTTACTAATGAATCCACCACCATATATAGACCATATTAGACCATTGGAAAATACATAGAAATTACAATTTCTATTGAAGAGAGGGAGAGGGTAAGGCGAAGCACAAACATATTTTTTATGTTATGAGTAACCCCCACACACACTCACACTCATGTGTACTGATTCATCTTACCTTTCTTCCTCTAAACAACCAGCAGCTACATCTACAGACACAAAGCCAAAGTCCAACTCTTCGTCTCTCAATTCCTTTCTTGAGTTTATTTCCATTGGTTCACTGTCTTTATCATCCCCAACATGGAGCCAGTCTTCCTGAGAAGATTCAACAGTGGAAGCAAGGGACCTATCAACCTCTGCTTCCAGGACTTTTTTAATGTCAGCCTGCTCTACTACCTCTGCAGCCTTCTCTGAGTCATCTGTAAAACCAGGTTTGTCTGTAAAGGTCCAGCCTTCAATTATTTCATCAGTATCTTCTACAGAGTCTACCTGAGGAAATTCTTCCTCTTTCATTGCTGCTAGCACTTCCCGTTCCAACTCCGATGCAACATCATCTTCTCCTTGGATTGTGACAAAACCTCGTTCGGAGATCACATTTGAGCCCAGCGATGTTGAGCCTTTTGTTTCATTGCTAGTGGCAGGTGTATCTTCTTGGTTTCTTTGAGAAAATTCAATTTCTAGGGGGAATACATTGTCTACAGGGGGTGTGCTATCTGAATAAGTCGCACTGAGACGTTTCTTGGTACGAGGCAATGGAACAGGCAAGCTTGACTGTTTATTCTGTTCAACTGATTCGTCACAAATGGTGTCAGTTTCTGTGTCTGGCAGGCAGGGAGGTTGTGAATTATAAATTGTAATGTCATGTGGGAATGAACCACTGAGATGTTTCTTTACTCTTGGTTTTGGTACAGGCAAGCTCGATGTTCCTGATGTCTTCTCTGATTTTTCACCATCCTCTACTTGAGCACTGCTCTCAATTGTCAATCTGCTTCTCCTCAACCCAGGGCTAACTTCCTCTGTAGATGTAGAAGGTTGATCACCCAGACAAAGAGAGGGAAAGGCTTTGCAGTGTTGCACTTTTGACAATTCTTTAGTTGTTGAGGAAATTGATGAAGGACCACCTTGCCTTGCTGCCTGTGCCTCTTCTCTATGGGAAGCTTTAGATGTGCTCTTTGTCATTGTAATGTCATCTGGGAAGGAGCCACTGAGACATTTCCTCACACGAGGCCTTGGGATATGAAGGTTTGTTTGTTTGTCCTTCTCTGCCTCTGTTATCTCTGATGCATCCTCTGATTTCTGAGAAGATATGACGTTGATCGTATCAACAGATGTGTCACCAGCTTTATTTGACTGCTTTATATCTTCCATATCACCCATAAAAGTGTTATCGATGTGCACTGGTTTTACAGACTCTTTGTTTGAAACATTAAAATTTTGTTCCATAATTCCCTTTTCACTTTCAATTTTGCCAGACTTCCTTGAAGGCAATCTCTTCCCACAGTGTGGTAGATGTATCTTTTTGATGATTGACAGAGAAGCAGTTTGCTCAACATGAAATATCTCTGGCTTTGGGGTGGTGCTTTCAATTCCCTTTGTTTCCAAGGGAGGAATTAGGTGAGAAGAGGCCTGGACAGATCTATAAATTTCTTTCTTGGTACATGAGGCTTGTACTATGTCCTTTGTGCAGACTGATTTTGTGTCTGCCTGTAGAGATGAACTCTCAACAAAATTGGTTTCTTGAGAGTGTTGTTTGGTTGTTTGGTCTTTTCTTCCTACATGTTGTAAAGGGGTCAATTTAGTGGCTGTTTGACCGGCTGTTTTAATGCTCTGTAAAGGTTCAAGAGCACCTGAGACAACCGAACAACTTTTCTCAAAAGGTTGAGCAGGTTCAGATGTTTTCAAAGCAGAACTGACTTGTGCTTTCATATCTTGTTGGTCATTAGTTTTTGGAACAGTCTCTTTAGTGGCACTGTCCTTTTTCCTCTGAGGCTTACAAGGGGCAGTTTTCTGTGGAATTTCAAGTGGCAAACTATCATCTCTTCTTTTCACACGGGGGGGAGGGACAACATCCATGGATATGTTCACAGATTTCCCTTTTTGTCTATCGTCACCTCTATGAGGTGTTACTTGAGCACCAACACTTTCTTGGGCATGACCATTCTGAGATTCTGAGACACCTAGAGGAAGGCTATTATCTTTTTTATTTATGCTGCAAGATGGGGCAGTGGGAGGTTGGGGGAAAATTATCTCACCAGTAGAATTTTTTCTTGCAGACTGGACTGGAATAACTTCAGGGAGGAGCTTGACCAACAAACCATCAGATTTTTGTTTGCAGTCTGGCGTTAAACTAACCTTCCTTCTGAGTGGTCGTAAAGGAACAGTGTCTTTTTCTTGATCACACCCTTTCTGTTGAGGCTCTTGAACTTTTCTTTTGGACTTTCTGTTTCTCTGAAGAACAGCAATGTCAGCTTGTGGTCCAACTGGACAAATGTCCTGAAAATCTGAGGGTTTGTCCTTAAGTATCTGTACACTGACATCTGTCAGTAACTCATTTGATGTAGGCAGCAGGGAAGTTGCACACATTTCTTCCATGCTTGTTTGATGGGGGCTTAAAAAAAGAAAGGACAAGCTTCAGAATTTGCTTTGTTGTAGGGTTGTACCATGCAGCCTATCTCAAAACAAACTATTAATCTGCTCGACCAAAAAGACAGCATCCAAATCTTAGTATACATTGTACAAACAAAACTGACCTTCATTTTCAATATATTGATTTACTTATGTACATACACACTGTCATTGAAATGACACAGCAGCACATAAAGGACACGAAGACAAAGTTAACCTCAGTTTTCAATAATACACTACAAAAAGGCCATATTACCATTCCACATCACAATGCCAATCCTTACAGCTATTATAAATAGATCCTGAGTAGTAGGCACTCATAAGCAGAACAAGAGACAATGAAGCCAAAAAAGCACGCACATGTACACTGTCACACCGTGCAACCAAACCCAAAACTTGGTCATTATCCCCCAGCACTCACCCTTTATCCAGCTGTGAAGAAGCTGATACTGTTCTAATCTCATCATGTTCTGTCTCAGTCGGGTGCCTTGCTATGAAACTTTCAATATACACTGAAGTTTGAAGAGAGTGCTGCTCTGTGACTGATCTCTCCTTTGTATGCCAATGATCAAGAGCAGCCTCTTGTTCCTCCACTTGTTCACTTTCGTCCTTTGATATTTCATTGATATCTGCCTCTGTCAATGGTGGCCATTTCTTCATGCTAGCATAAACCAAAAACCCATTATCATTGCTGGCAGTTGGTAATGGAGATGATGATCGATCATCTACCAAGTCCCACATGTAGGGCTCAGCAGTTGTTGGATATTCAATGTCATGTTTGATGCAAATGTTTTCAAACTGGCCCTCTATCTTTTGTATTGGAGAAGTGTTGTCCATGATATGTGGAAAGAAGTCATCGGAAGGGGTCCGATCCATAAAAGAGACAGCCTTGGGTTGGAGATCCACTTCGGCTAAAGTAGAGCTTGACGGCCCCAAAATAGATGCTACTGTTTCATAACTGTGAGACATGGATACTGGAGTGAGAGCGTGAAACCTGGAGCCATGCAAAAATAACGGTTTCAATAAACATGTAGATAATTCTAGAATCCAGTGAGCACTGGAGAAAGTAAAATTGATTTCCATGCAAATGCAGTCCAGTTTTTACTTTACCCCAAACTCTGAAAAATTAAATCTGAATTAGAAAATAGAATGTTATATAAATAATATACTGTATGATACAGTGGATTATGAAATATAACTTCCATTTAAGCTTACCAATATACGCACACTACGTTGCATGCTTCACACTATTAGGTTCAGACCAGTCTTACACTTACCCTTTGTGGAAAACACCCACAATAGCTTTTACTATTCCTGAGGTATCGCCCTCTTTTGCTGACAAAGAGGATTTTGCATGTGTTTCTGTTATTGTTCCCTCTGCCTCCAATACTTCCCAACCCAAGACTCCAACTGGCTCTGATGTGTCCAATGGCTTCTTCACTGTTTGGGCTTCCTCTGCTGTTATCTTCTCTATTTGTGATTTGCTGAGGACCCAAATATAAAGGTTTTTGAGGCATGATCCACACAACTCACGCAGCAATAAAATAAAAATTTTATGAAATACAGCCTTAAAAAAGATGCTGAAATGCACCATGCACTGTTTATTCAAGTTACTAAAGTTATCATTGATTGGTCCAAACAGTCCATGTTAGGCAAGCACTAAACTGGTCCCTTTCACAGCAAACAATGCAAGAGCACTGGGCTCTTTTACTTACCCATTATCTAAAAAGAGGTGTATGTTTTGCTTTGCACCGCTTTTGAATTTCTCCTCTGTTACAAAAGCAAACATAGTAAAATAAACAAAAAGAAACAAGACAAAGAAATGTGAATGTGACCTTGATCTTTACACTGTAAATGTCTCACCAAATGCAAGTGCTGCGCTGGTGCTGCTATAAGATGTGAAAGGAACACCAGGAATTCTTTCATCTTTTAAATATGACGATGAAGGGACCTGAACAGTCATTGCTTCTTTCTCTGTTGGATTCAATTGTGAAATGCTGGGGAAACCAGGAATTTGAGTCAAATGTGGACATGATGGAGTCATTGCTACCATGTACTTCTCATTCTGCAGCTTCTGAAACTGGGACATGCTGTGTGTTGTCCCAGTTTGTATATTTATACATTCAGAGCTAAGCATCCTTGCTGATGGGAAACCCGGGACAAGTGAAACACATGGAGCAGATGTGTATAAGCTAACCAGGTTTGGTTGTCTGTTTACAACTTGAGCAGAAGGAAAGCCATGTACTTTGGCCTCTTTTGGACAGGATGTCACTAATGTCACCATGCTTTTCATGTTGTAGCAATATAGCTGATTCTGTCCAGCAAACGACAAAATAATGTCTGCCCTCTTCTCCTGGGGCTTTGTCAGAATTGGTTTTGTTTCATTCAGCCACTCTGTGCTTGGGCTTGTAGTCATGGATGCAAATCCTTTCAGACTTGAAGAGGTGGAGCAGCAAGGTATGAAATTTATTATATTGGGTTCAATCTTGGATTTAGTTTGAGGGGCAGAGGGAAACCCAGGGATCCTGGATGCTTCTGGGCAAGATGGTGCTAAGGCCAACATTGTCTTCACACTCTCTCGGTCTTGATTTGGACTGTGTATCAAAAAAATGTCCTCCTTTGATGGCTTATCACACAAAGTCTTTGGAATAAAAATCCAATGGAATTTTGAGCCCTTTTCAACAGATGCAAATCCAGGCAATCTGGATATTTTGGGGCAAACAGGTACAAGACTCAGCATATTGTATTGGGGGACAGATGGGAAGCCTGGAATCTTTGATGCTCCTGGGAAAGCAGGAAGCAAAGCAAGCATGTTGTTTGGTTTGTCTACATTAAAAGGCGAGCTGTTAATCCTAAAAAGAATGTTCTTTTGTGGTCTGTGCATCAATGAATACGGTTCAGCAACCCATCCTTCTTCTTTGTGCGTTTCAACTGATGAAAACCCAGGTATGATAGAAACTAGGGGGCACAAAGGTAGGAGATTAACTACATTTAGGCCGTAATACACTATTTTGGGATTTGGAATAGATGGGAAACCAGGAATACTTGACACTTTAGGACATGATGGTACACAGGAAACCATACTCTTCATTATCTTTTTGTTGTTATTTGATGTGTCAAATATGACCCCCTTCTTTAGTAGTTTCTTTAGCAATGACCCCTTTTCTGTTACCCATCCTACACCCATATGCCCATCAACTGATGAGAACCCAGGTATTTTGGAAACTTGGGAGCACAATGTTAAAAGGCTGATCATATTTGGTGAAAAACACACAGTTAGGGAATTTGGGTGAGAAGGAAATCCTGATGGCTGTGCTTCATTTGGACAGGATGGTACATGGGAAACCATTGCTTTCATTGCCCTCTTCTCTCTTTCACATCTGTCAATCAATGACACCTGCTTTTCTTTCATTCTTGGTTCAAATGGTGACTCCGTGCTCACTGTCCACTCTTCTGAATTATGAGATGATCGATTTTCTGGTATTTGGGATACTTTTGAACATGACTCTGCAAGATTGACCATATTTGGCATGTCAACAACATTAATTATTCTGGGTTTAGATACAGAAGTAAAGCCAACGATGTGTGACTCTCTTGGGCAACTTTGTGCAAGAGAAACAATTCCTTTCATGTATTTGTCCATGTCATTGTCCTCCAGCAGTAATACAGATTCATTTTTAATTTGCTTCTCCCATAATGGCTGATGCAGAGTATTCCAGTCTTTGCTATCAGCTTTCTGCATCGAAGGAAAACCAACTATACTGGAGGCAGCCGGGCAGGATGGAAGGAGATTGACCCTACTAAACCCATTATAGATTGTTGTAAGTTCCAGAGCAGATGGAAATCCAGGGGTACAGGCTTCTTTAGGACAAGTTGGGGCTAAAGCTGACATGGTCCTCATGTCATCATCCTGAGTTCTATTTTCAATCATGACTGTGTTGATTCCTGGCATTGTTACCCCCAAGGGTTTGTAATCTGTGGCCCAGCTTTTGCTCAAATCTTCTATTAAAGATGGAATCTGTTCAATACATGAGGTTTTGGGGCAACAACTTATAAGGCTCATCATATCTGATCCATGATGTGCTATAGATGGTGGAATTGAAGGGATGCCTGGTATGCAAGAATGTTTTGGGCAAGTTGATACCAAAGCTCCCATTTGTTTAATTTCATCCTTCTCTTTTGGTGACACTGTCATAACAACAAATTCAGTTTTCACTTTCTTCTCCAAAGATGGTTCCTGTTGAGATACCCATGATCTATTATTGGCTTCACTGACAGATGGTGAACCTGGTATATTGGATACCCTTGGACAACTAGGATAAATGTCCACCATATTTGGTTTATAAAAAATAAAACTGTTTTGTGATACAGATGGAAACCCTGGATTTCTGGCCTCTCTGGGGCAAGACGGCACCAGTAAAATAATGTCCTTCTTATTCTTTTCATCATCCGTTGATGCATATGGTGGGAATATTTCCTTCATTTTTGATTGCTTCTCCCAGACTGGCTTTTGATCTTTGAGCCAGTCCTTTTCTTCTTTTATGGGCAATTTTGACGGCATGCCAGCAATGTTTGTCACACAGGGACGGGTATCCAAGAAAGGGGACTCCGTGTACTCAGTTTCCGGCTTTACATAATATGGCACACATTGTGCACTAGTGGAGGATGACTGTTTATCCAGAACTAGATCAGCATGTCCTTTTAAATGAACAGCAGTCTCAGTAGTTATAATGTCATTATCCTGAGATTGCTTATCCCAAGTAGACTCACTGTCCAGAAGGCATTCATTTGTTGGTTTAGAAGTAGCAGTTAATTCAAATTTGCCACCAACTGTTGGGCATATTGGCAACAGATCTGCCATCCCACCGTCTGCATTTGTCTTCATTTCATCATCAGTGTCTAACTTCATGGAATGAATTTCTTTTATCATTTCCATTTCTTCCTCTGATGCGTTTCTAGGTACCTCTGTTGTCACCTTTGGTAGCTCCTCCCATAGTATGGTCTTGTCTGTAGGACATTTTACTGTAGTCGACTTTGGTAGCTCCTCCCATTGTGTGATACTGTTTGTAAGATGTTTTTCTAACTGCTGCTCAGCATTATTTATTTGGGCTTGATATGGGAGTTCTGTTGCACCAGCAACAACTGGACATGATGGCTGTAGTGAAACCTTGTTTTCATGTCTAAAGAGAAGGTAAATACAAGTTATTGTCAAAAGTTTTGTGTTAAAAGAGGCCAAATAAAAATAATAATGTATAAGACAATTCCATTACCAACACTGTACCACTGTACATATTTTCATTACAAGAGACTGTAAGACTGGTACAGTGTATCTCTGTCTTATCCATAATGGGTCTCAATCAGTGAGAAAGTAATCAGTGCTTCACAACATAATTCCAACTAATTTACACATGATAGCAAAATTGGTTTACTACTCGTTATAATTTAAATTGAAATAAAATAGGTATTTTACTCACATGCATGTAATTTAAAACAATGCTATTCAATCCAAACTTACTCCAGCCTGTATTAAAACAACCCTCCACTAGAGCAAAAAAAGTTGCAATCCTACAAAACAAAACATGCCACAGCATTTCCTTAGGTTAATTCTACAACTATTGTTATTAACAGCCAATGCATTAAAGCCAGCATTATTAGTGTTAGGGGTGATAAAATACTGCAAATTGTTCAACAAATGTATTCTTCACAGTATATCTCTTTAATACACAGAGATGTACTAGCAAAGTATCTGAAAATCAATATTTAACTGTATCTTTCCATTAAAATAATGTGGATTTCTTTAAATGAAGATGTAGGGTGTTGTTATACACCTGTGTTGACTTCACCTCCAAAGATATATGGGAAATCTTTGTCTTTAACAATTAGAATTCTTCACAAACAATCAAATATGTCTTTAATAATTTGTGTTTCTGCTGTTGTCTGACTTTTACACTTAGTTGCATGGTGTCTTTGTGCTTTTTATTTACTTTTTCCCCCATTTCTTATTTAATTTCCAAACTGACTTGCACTTGTATTCTGCTGCTGTTTTGTTATTATTTTGTTTCTCTCTATGGAAACCCCTTTTGCTTAGTAGTGCTAGCACTTCAATTCGACAGCAAGAAATTAAACCTACCTCAAGAGAAAACCATGCAACACACATCGCTAAACCCAGATATTCTCACTTTACCATATTTTTCCCACACTTAACCCATTCCCAGAGCATCTAACACACCCTTGATCCACAGTGCCATAATGTGTAGTAATGACGTCCATTGACTCTACTGACTTTTCTAAGTGCATGAGACCATGACCCTCCACAGTGACAACAGCTGTCTCGGCTTCTTTGCCAACAGCATCTCCCTTCTCATATATTGATATTTGTGTTTCTTGACCCCAGGGGCTGAAACAATGAAAAGTGACAAGAGGGAAGAATCTGTATAAATTTGGGGAAAGAAAGAATACCTGAAAAGCTACACAAAGTATGAAACACACAACAAATGCAAATTTTGGGTCAGGCAGATGGTTTTGAAATAAAGAAAATGCATTATTGTGGAAATGAATCACATCATTGAATCACTGTCCAAACCATGGCAACCCACCTCTTCCTAACACTCAAAAATAGTGGCATGTCAGGAATGGAGTGCCACATTCTGCAATTCAAGTTTCTGAAAACAAAATAAAAAAACATATGTTTCAAAAACTAACTCCCTGACATCACAGAGATAACTCCAACTCCAACTCCCCAACTCACTCACCCTTTTTCTAGAACAGCTATTTCTTCAGCCTCAATCGGTTTCCAAAAGCCACATTCATCTTTATGCATCTCCAAAGGTGAGCACATATCAGATTTTGTTTTGTTTGTGTCAAGATCTAATCTTGTTGGACTGGCCTCATCCCATAACATCTCAAAGTTCACATGTGTTGATGGCACCCCAAGAAAATAAGCCTTCTTGGCATCAACACCTTGGGGTCGTTGAGTAGATGGAAATCCAGGGTTCAGTGCTTGTCGTGGACATGATGGAAGCATACTCAGCATTACTTCTTTGTCCCTATATACGATTTCCTTAACTATAAAATCTTGTTGACCTATGGACCTTCTATTGAAAGGGTTATCACAAACTGCACCCCTATCAACATAGCAGCCATCATATTCTTTTGCACTATTCTTTGCAGGTAGACCTGGAATTCTACAGTTTTTTGGGAAAGTGGCTAAAGATTTTAACATGCTTGGAGCATCTTTCATTAACGCTTCTTCTAGTCTCTCTCCCACCTTAGAGGGAATTCCATGGATATTTGAGTGTTTGGGACAGGCTGGCAGCATTGATACCATAATTCTAACCACTGCCTTTTCTCTAAAACACATCTCATGGTCATGTATTACTGATTGTTTTCCTGGGTTTGTTAATGGCTTTTCCCGTACTGGCCTTTTGTCTATACTCCATTCATTATGGAATCTAGAGGGCATTCCAGGAACTCTAGATTCCTTTGTACAACTAGGCAATAAATTCACCATAGTTGAGCTATCAGCTAATGTCAATGTCAGAGCAGAGGGAAACCCAGGTACACTGGCATTCTCAGGACAAGAGGGTAATATTGCACTCATACTTTCAGCAGTGTCCTTGTCAAAACACAAAACTGCATTTTGAATCTGCACTTCCCTTTTAATAATTTCCTGCTGTGAACTTTCATTAGCAAACCATTCATTGCAGCTGGGCAAACTAAGTTTTTGTCCAGTCTTTGAAGCCCAACCAGAAACTCTACTATGCCTGGGGCATGAGGGCATAACATTAACCATACTGGGTTCTTGTTGTGGAGCAGAGGGTAAGCCAAAAATACTGTTTTTTTGTGGGCAACATATCAACATATCCACCATATTTGTTATGATGTTTGTGTCTTTCTGAATCCACTGAACAATGTAAGTTTGTGTTTTCTTCTCTGGTCTCTTGTTAATTAATTCCCTCAAGGCATGCCAATCTTCGTTCTCTGAATTGTTTTGATCTTGAGATTGCATACCTAGAGTTTGGGTTTGTTTAGGACATATAGGTACAATATTGACCATATTCGGAAACAGCTTCTGGGGTCCTGTGGACACATCTACAAGGCAAGTCCTGACAGGATATGAGGACAACATCACTGAACTAAACATTTGTCTTTTGTCCAGACACCGAGTAGCAACTGAGGAAATATTTTGAATCAAGCCTTCCCCTTTACTCAAGGGCTTCTCTTTTAAAATATGTTTGGTTGTATCCAAGCCTTCACCTTGAGCAGTAACTGCCTCTTTAGAGGGTAAACCAATGACTTTGGTTTTTCTTGGACATGTAGGCAAACAATTTGTCATGCTATGATTTTGGCTTGGTGCAAATTGAACACCAGACACATTGGGGTCTTTGCTTGGAACAGAATGGAAACCAGGAATGGTTTCCTTCCATGAACAAAATGGTAACATATCTACCATATGTTCTATATGTCCTTCATCCTCATGCGACTTTCCCTTAACCAGAACAGAATTACTTCTTAAAGGTCTATCTAAAATGTATTCCCTCAAAATATGCCAGCTGTCATTATATGCTATAACTCTTTGTCTAAATGGCATACCTGTAATCAATGTCTGTTTGGGGCATGTAGGGAGAAGAGTGGCCCTACTTGGAGTATTTGAAGCCTTCTGCAGTGGCGCAGAAGGAAACCCTGTGTCGTGGGATGACCTGCTCCCTCTCTCCTCCCCTGTGTTTTGTTTGTCCTATGTGTGTTGTCTGTGCCTGGGCGGATCCAGCTGTCCTTCCCCTGCTCATCATCCACAGCTGCTC
>JAVQJL010093208.1:0-12735 GCA_036024295.1 Nannoperca obscura
CCCTCTCTGACTGTTGTTCTGCTCCGTTCTTCACCAAAGTGATACCTCTGTCTTCCTGTCTTTCCCGTCTGAATCCTCAGACGGCCACCGCGGTATCAGTTCCTTCCTGAAACAAGCCGGCACTTTCTCCACCCCGCCTCACTCTCCCTACCTGATGAGAAAGACGTCAGAGGACATTCCTGCATTCCTGGGTGTTAGATGCTGTTTTAATAACAACCCCAGAGACACAAGCAGTCGCTTTCGCTCAGTCTTCTTCTCATTCTGTCCGTTTGTCTCCGTCTTTGTTTCTTTCTACCGATTAGGTCATATTCAAACCTCCACAGTTTTCTCCCGAGACAGCGCACAGCAGCCTACACACTGGCATCATGACTGCACAGTGTTTACCTGGCACGCTCTTCTTCAGCGGTCACGTCCGCCCGCCCTAGTCACCCTTGAGTCAACATCCCCATTACTTCCCAACGTCGTCCGGTCTCCAGGCAGCGCCCAGGCCAAGTTCCTCCCGTGGCTCCCCAGAGGCGGCTTCACTGGCCCTGGATACGGCTGAGCCACGAGGCCGGGGTCAGCAGAGGTAAGGAGGAAGTAACTGGAGATTTTTAATTACGAGCCTCAGTGGTGCGATGAGCATCACAGCTCATGGCTCCGAGTTCAAGAGGACTGAACAAACCAGGGCTTAGTATGGTTCCTGAGTTTTACAGAGTAGGCTTTAAAGCTGCTCTTGGCGAGGGTTTGATGCAAAAATACATCCATCTTTTCCGCCTAAATCACAAATTGAGGCAGCTTAAGAAAAGAGTGTGCCATCCTCTATAATTGAGACCCTGTGGATTCACCCTATTTGCCTAAATTATGGGTATGGTCACTGGCTCGAGATCTATTTGGCACACAGGAAATGTCAAATCGAAACTGAACAGTGAAATATAAAACTGTCCCTTAAGCACCAACAAGCCATGTACTCAGTCCAGATCTCCTTTTCTTTTTAGGTCTGAGGAGCACCGCCGACTTTGTCAAATTTTTTATTACTCAATTATATCTTGCTGGCCAACAAAGTGTGAATTTGCCACTGTTTTCAGATTTCCTTGCTAGGCACGCCCTTGTCTACTTATTTTCTTATTAGCCGATAGAAATACTTCTCCTCTGTGCTTGTAAAGCTGTCACTGTGACTTGTCATAATGAGGAGAAACAAATTTTGGGGATATAACAATATCCAGACTTTCCCATCATTACAAACATGATACTCAAAAAAGACATTTCCTGGGGAGCCATAGCTGGAGAGGTTGATGAATTAAGTTCAACAACATACAAAAGACTCCAGAGCAGCACTCCAAAATCTCTTTTATGTGCTGTTCATTATGCGTGTGCCGGATGTTCTGTTGGCAAGCAAAACAGTGAAGCACACACCACCAGTTTCTATGTCATCTTAGACCCAGACCTGGTTTTATTTCTCAGGAGAGAGACCAAACTAAAGATAAAATAATAAGTGTGAATGTTGGACTTAATTCATCAGGTTGCCAGAAACACCGCAAACAAAAAATGTTGTGTAATGATAAAACGGGCTTTCTAAGGCCATAATATGTCAAACGCATATGTGATATTCAGCTTGCAGCTACTGAATGAAAACGTATATAAGTCAGAACAAATATAACTATTGTAGTTTATCTCTGCTTAGTGTTTGTTCTTTAGCCCCCTTTATTTATCTTGTCATGCATTAGGTGCATGGCAGGAAAATACTTTGGACACATTAGTTATTTCTAACTCTATGTTCATTAAAACCTTTACTATAATTTCCACATTGCAACAATAATGTATTGGTAGGTTTGACATTAGCTTCTTTCATAACCCCAGAGCACATTTAGACAAATTTAGACTATTGAGTAGAATACATGTAGAGAAGAAGGATTCACCATGCTTCCTAACACTCTCTTTAGAAAAAGAAAGTTCCTCACACTGACTTGCTCTTACAGTAAGTGAATGCTGCCTCTGCCCTCAACTCAATGTCCCTTCGGATAAAACGCTTCAGCTGATAAAAGGATGACCTCTCAGTGCACCTCCTCCTCCCCACGTCCTGTTCCTGTTACGCGCTCTGTGAAGGCTATGCTGAGACATTTTGATGGCAGGAAATCAGACTGGGCAATTTCCTAGCGCCACATGTAACACTAGCATGGTGAGGCAGGTTAGAGAGGGTGGAGAGTGGTACAGTAGCATTGTGAAGAGGGAGGTATGATCCGTATGGGCACAGAATACTGGCGCTATCCAAACAGTAGGGAGAAATCCAGCGCAGAGTTATTATTGAGGCTAAACAGATCGGACTGGGCTGTCGTGTTGGCGGAGAGTTATGGAGTGGACCTTTTGAGTCAGCGTCGCAGTAACTACCGATCTCATTTCCTCCTCAGAGTGATGCAAAATGACTTATAGCATGTTCACGTGTTGTATAACATTCGGTGGATTATTTTATTCAAAGCTAATTCCAGTGCAGACCTTTCTAGCTGGGAGTGGAGAGCTAGAACTGCTCATTAACTATATAAGAGAACAGTAATTGAACTGGCAACCTGCGCATTGCAAAAACATTACGAAACTGTTGTTTTAAGGGGAAATAAGTAAAGTTCACTGCTGATTTCAACGACTAAAGAACAGACGTAGGGGGCTTCAGTTTCTTGTGGTGATGGTCACATCATTTACTACATAATACCTCTTTAAAGCCCCACCAGGAATGACCTCACAAACAATTTGAAAAGTTCAAATTAAACCTCACAAGTTGATTGTTGGTTTAAAAGGGAAAAGTAGAGGTAACAAGTGAGTCCTGACAATGGATTTGATGGCTTCCATCTGAATCTTATTTAGACCGGGGCTGCGCCTCATGGAGACAATCACACAGAGCTTTGGGAGATAAACTCTGGTCAGAGAAGCTTAGTTAGGAATTAAAATTATCAGGATACTGGAGAAAGGCTTTGACAATGTGAAAGCGTGCAAGGTGATGAGACCAGATGTGGCAAATCAGGGCTGGACATGATGCCACAGCTGGCTTGTTTTACGTCACCACGGCTTGGTACCACCGTAACGTCCATGCACACAATGCACAACAAGTAGATGTAATTCTGCAGCTCATTCAAACACACATAATGCTACGTGGTCGCCAGTGCACCACATGTTTATTGGTTTAAATGAGGTAAATTTGTTAAAAGAGTGGATGGTCATAAAGACAAATCAAATACCGACAATAGATAAATGAAGGACACGTGCAGGCTTGTGCACCTGCTGCTCGTCTTGACTGCCAACAATTTGACTGAACATTTTTGGATTGCAGAAAAGTGATGAAAGACACAAGCCAATTAAATGTCCTGCTTTGACTTAGAACATAAATTACTATATACTTCTGCATCACTCCGCAATTTCCCAAAATAGATTACAGGGGCAAGAGGACTGAAGCCAATCCATCTTAACGCAGTTCTTACTTGGCAGACAAGAATGAAAATAAAAGACCCCTTAACTGCCGTTGTGTCGTGCCAGTTATTAAGGAGGAATACATCACATCTCAATGTGTCCTGAAATCTGCACAAGGTTACAAGACGGAGCGGATGCAGACTGGCTCTGCATGCTCTGTTTCACCGGAGTACAGCGGTTACAGTCAAAATCCCCCAGAGTCCCCCCTCCTCTCACTTCACACCATCTCTGCTACTTTAAGACAGAAAAGTCACAGTACTGCACTATATCCTACACTTTCTGCCCACGCTCTCTTCCCTCTGTGGTGCGTGCTGGAGAAACATTGTGTGTTGACATAATGTCCAAAAGAGGAGGTTTATTTAAGTGCATATCAGATAACTTAACAGACATCTAGGAAAGCTTGAAAAACACCTTGACATGTAGCACATGAACTGCATCTATTGGGAAGAAGGATGTGCGTACATTATGCAAAGATGTTTCCACTAAGCACTTCACACTTTCTGCTCCTGCAGCTGTTTCCTGAAGTACAGTTGTGCACATTCCTGAGGAGATTGCTATTTTTACAAGCCACAAAAAAGATCAGATATTGGGGTGACATACATACACTGTTTCTTAGAGTAGCTGTGCTTGTTTAAATACATTTTCTAGAGTATCAATCTCAATGGAGAAACACGTGACATAATACCTACACGTCATTTTATAGTATAACAACCAACAATTCCTGAACAAATGCAGACTTAATGCCAGAGGGGAGATAGTACGTTATGATTCTTACCACTGTTTGCCCAAATGGCTTTTCATTATAGCCGACTTCGCGGTAACTATTTACGTCATTCAACTTTTCGAAAGTCTTCCTTCCTTTAAAAGTGGTCTTTAAACCCGGATGGCTGTGGTTAAAGCAGGATGGAGGTTTCAGCGGTGGCCCAAAGCAGCGAGATATCATCACCGTTTCATTAAGTGGATCTTTGGTGTTGGGAGACTCTGCAGGAAGAGTGCAGCTTTACTCTAGTCAGTCGGATGACTGACAGCAGCGACATACATTTGATCAGGCAATAATAATAAATCATATTTAAAACGTTTTTTACTAATACAACAGCTGTTCTTACCACATTACCAGGGCCCTGAAACTGAAGCAGCTAAATGGAATGCAGCCATCATTAAGCCAACTTAAGTGTACATTCATGTTGTTGAAGAAATTTCAACTTTGACTAAAATTTGCTCAAGGTCCACTTACTAGTTTCTGCGGTGTTTTATGGAGCTGAAGACTGAAATATGGTTGAAAACTGTTTTCATGCAGTATCATACGGAAAGCTGTGTCTAACCTTCTGTGCTGCTGCTGTCTCATGCAGGTAATAATAAAAGACTTAAAAAAATACAAATTGTGGCTCAGATTTGTATACATGAAAATACATGAATCAGTTTGCTGACACGTCAAAAAATTGCATATTAAGGATGTTTTTTTTCTTAGTGCAGTTTCTACAGTACATAATATACTAATACTATGTATTTCTGCCACACTTAACTTATTAATGAGACACCTGCACCTGACACAAAATGAGCCTCATAAGCACTTCAAATCTTTACACTGCAAGTTATCAATTACTGTCAACCACAAGACAGAGACGGGCCAAGGAGACCAGCTGTGACTGTTAAAGAAGAAAAGGACCAGAAACACAGGAATCATTTTAGACGCCTCCCTCTCTCCCTCCATCCTGCCTGCAGCACAATTCAATAAGCTGTAAAAATGTGCTGCGTTATGGTTGGATGTCCTCCGTCGCTCAGAGCAGCGTCTTGCTGCATCAGAGCTTTTCTCCCGCAATCTCCGCCCGAATCATGGGTGCCGCTCTCTGTCCAGGGAAGGAAGGAGAGAGGGAGGGAGTTTTCCAGTGGCACGAGCCACCCGCTGACAACTGCCATTCTTTCCCCCCAAAACCTCACACTCACTCTCACACACACACACACACACACACACACACGTCCTCCCTCGCCTAAACCCAAACAACTGCTCAGCATTAAGGTGTGGATCTGTCATTAGTTAGCTTGGCCTGGCTGGGTGAGACCATTGTTATTGTTAAAAGCGAGGGCTGTTTGCACAAGGCATATCTTCGGAGGGAAATGGTACTCCTCTGCGGCTTTCTCGACTCGAGCCGAGCGGATTGGGTTCCCTCTCGCTTTTCCAGCCTTCTCGTACAGTGTGGCATGATCAGCTAATGCACATATTTTAATCAGCAACAACTCAGGTTGCTGGGAAATGTGTCCGGGGGCATGAACGTGATCTGGTCTGTTTTCTACGGGATCCAGTCTGGAGAGGAGTGGTGACTTGCTAACTTTTGGATGGGATTATCTAGGGTGATTTTCAGCCCAAGTTTTTGGCTTAGCTAATGTCATTTGAAAGCAAAACAAAAAAAAAAAAAAAGGAGAAAAAATGAAATATTGATTCTTGGATTGAGACACGGAGGGATTGCCAGGCAGCAGGAGTTGGGTCAGTGATGGATGGCAGACGGAGCGATCCTCCCCGGGAGTTGCCTGGGTCTTTTCTAAGTGTTGTTTAAACAGCACGAGGAGCAGAATGACGTTCAGTCAACAGACACCCGGTGCCCAGACGCTAAGATCACAGCGGAACAGACACACACAGGCTCGCGGAGGCTATTAATCACTCTGAATCTTCTAAGAATGGCACATCACACCCATCTGAAGACTACAGGCACCGAGAGATGAGATGCTTCCCTCAGATTCTTGCTGAGGTATTTGAATACCTCTGGTCCTCTCCTGCTCTACCTGCTGTCAATACACAACTGCAATAGAAACAAAATACTTTTATCAAGAGGCAATTTATAGCATTTTAAGATGATTTACAGAACTGATAATCAACCTAACCATCCAGCCAGTACATCTGCGTCAGTCTCATCCATGCTTGTCACCGTTTTTAAAAGGCAGTTTTTCTGCGACAGTTTTCCATGGATGTAGGTGACGCAGGAAGATGACATCCCCATTCGTCATACCCCCTACAAAGCTCTCATCTGCTTGGCTGACTGAATGAGCACAACACCAGACCTATTTGAATTGCTAGACAAAGGGCACAGATTCACAGGCTTGAAACGTGGCTCTGAAATGTCCGTAGGTTTTATGATATGAATACACTGATTGACAACTTTTGCACCTTTAAAGCAGAAAGTATATCAGAAACCTGGATACACATTTGTCACTCCCATAAGTGTGAAGCTCAGAAATGTAAAGCAGTCCTGATGGGACTCCCGAAGAAAAGCTGGCAGGGTTTAGCAGTTGTCTCTCACTGTTTGCTCAGATTTCTTACGCTGTAGCTCCAAGTCAAGATGAGAAGTTTCCCAAGACCTCGCCCTGCCTGCCTGCCGGCCTCTGCACCCATCAGCCTCTGGTCTCCACTTATATGAGCCACAGAACGGACTACACTTCCATCCACCCGCACAGCTCTCACCTCTCACAAACTCTGCTTTTAGACACATTTGAAACTTGTTTGGAAGACTATTTGTGAAAGTTCCAGATCTGAAATGAAATATTCCCTTTAGAGTCGAGCGTACTGCGCGCAGAGTTTATTATCCAACAGTTGTCACATGAATAATTATCTTGAGTCTTAACTTGCCTGCGTGACATGTGGAGGAGGAGTGTGTTCAGGTGCGTTCAACCATATGTTGATCTCAGATTTGTTTTTTGCACTTGCTTTTTTTTTTTTTTTTTACAGTTTTGACAAGATGTCACGTGGGAGTGGAGGTCACATGCCACAACATGTGCGTGTGCGTATACATGTGTGTTTGAGGTGTGCAGATCTGCCAGGTGAGACTTAAGCAGCTGCACTTCACTGCCAATGTACAAGGAAAGGGTTCAACTCCTTTTGTCCTCCTTGTTTTTCTTTTGGCCAGCATTCCCGCACTCTGCCTCTCTATCTATTCACACTTTCAATTTTCCTCTTTGTCCTTCAACCTCTCCATCAGTCCTATTTACTCTGTCAATAGCAACACCATGTTTTCCACCCCTCTGCCGCAGCTCCGTGAGTCAATGCGTTCACGCCTCTGTAGCTTTACAAGCAAACACGGTTTGCGTTTTGGTGGCCTTGTGGAACGACCGCAGCGACGTCCCACGAGCTATTAACGCAGAGCCAAACTGCTCCCCTGTATTTGTGTTCAAAGTGAGTATCTTAAATAAGCATGTCTCGTGTAAATAAACTCCTCGGGGGACCGAAGCAGTCGCCGATGTTAGGCTTTAGTGTTTTGGAACCACAGGCCTAATTGGACAGGCAGAGAAAGAATTACAGAGTGATTCAGAGTTTGAGCGGTCGGGCTGAACGCAAACAAGCAACATTACAGCATTCAGAGACAGAAACGGGGAGAAAGAAAAAGACGTGTATCTGTTGAGGAGGAAAAAAAGGCAGCGGGCGTCAGTGTGTGCAGCTCCAGAGTGACCAAGCAAGCAGCAAACCGGTGGAATTAGCTCTACCTGACATCTGTGAGCTATTAAAAGCAACTTCAGGTAGCACATGTTGTGCACATTAGCCTGAACTGAGATTTACATTTCCACATCTCCACAAAGCATAATAAACAATCGGGGGGGGGGGGGGCAGGTTACCATCAGTGACCACTGCAGAACACTTCATGTTCCTCTGATTGGATAGTCGCTCTGTGTTCGGCTGGAGAGAGAGGACAAAGAGAGTGTGTGTGTGTGTGTGTGAGTGAGACGATTTATGAAAAAACACTTGTAGATGATGCACAATAATTGAGTAGTCAGTAGTGGACAGTGCATTGACTCCAGGACTGCGCTCGAGTACAACTTTGAAGTACTTTTACTTGACTTTTTCTATGTTCTGCAACTTTCTGCTTCTTCTCCAATACATTTCAGAGGGAGCTGCTGTCATTTCCACGTGTATATAAGAGTTCAAGTCAGACCTGCTAGTTACTTTAAGGTTAAGATTTCCTATTCAAAACATAATATGATGTACTGTCACAGATTAACTACTCGGCATTATGTAAAGCAGTTCCCATCAGCTCTACCTCGACGAGCTGCAACATTAAAATGCTTCTTACACATTTGTGCATCAGAAGCATTAATCCAGTATTGTAATATGTGGTGAAATAACAGATATTTTGCAGATCATACTTTAATTTAAGATCTTGAATGCAGGACTTTTTCTTGTAATGGAGTCTTTTGTACATTGTTGTATTGCAGCTTTTATGTAGTGATATCAGTGCTTGCTCCACTACTGACACTAAGCCGTCTGTGTCTGATGCAAAAAGTCTTTCACAAAATGATGTCTGATCAGCAGAAAAGTAGAACACCACAATGAAGTTTCCTTTCAAAAGGATACCAGGTAAACTAACTAGACGTGCAATGGAAGTGAAGTTTTAAATATCTGTATAATTCCAAAATGGATATTAAGTTATAATACGGTGTAACACAACGCTTAAAAATGTCCTCAACTTTATGAGGAACATTTGGTAAAAGAAGTAAAGCTGGTGTGGAAGTTGAACAGTAAGCAAATTGAACAGAATCCGCCATTCACTGGATTATTGCCCCGTTGCTGGAAGTGAGATGAGCAATACAAATCAGAAGCTGATGTTTGACAGCAACTGTTGCAATGCAGCCTGCTGGGGCTCCCTCCTCCTCCTCCTCCTCCTCCTCCTGCTCTCAGTGAGGGAAGGGAGGTAGTTTACCAGGTTCCTAGACTGCTGTCTCCCCCTATTGACCAGATGATGTAATGGTGGTGTGGAATCAGCGCGGAGAAAGACACTTTGAAAAACATTTTCTTGTGTTTCTAAGTGGCAACAGAAAGTGTCCCTAGCTAAATAAGATGCTAAATGGCACAAATTAGATGATTTTGATGATAATCCTTTTGGTGGGCTGATCATTTAATGCCAAGTTCTTTCTGCAATTCATTTATTTCTCCTTCAAAGTTGTACTTCATAATAAAAACAGATCATTTTTGTCAATTATAGTATATAATTAAATATTCAACGTCTGATTAAATGTTGAAAACCACTCTTTCCCCATACAGTAAAGATCTATAGGAACATTCAGCCGAATCAAACAGCATTCACTGGCTGGTGGGCAGTGTGTGTATGTTTGACTGAAAATGACTGTGTGTGTGTGTTTCTGTGCTAGTTAGGAGAAGGAAAAAATGGGATCACATTCCTTTACTTTGGCGTCACACGCTGTCGCCCAATCAGCTGCGGGCTTTCCTGTGCTGCATCGTAACGCTGTTATAAAGGCCTCCAGCACGATGCGTGCAGTTCAAAGCACTCGCGCGTTCTGGGGATTGTACTTGGAAACTAGAAGGGAGCACTCTACCGTTTCATCCTGCAGAGTTGAAAGCAAACTCTTACCATCTGGCTTGTTTTTTGCCTTTTCAAGTGCGGATCCGCTTGCACAAAACACGCTCTTCCTAGGAGTCTGTCAGAAGCTCGTGCGTAAAGACACTCGCTCTCCAAATCGGTTTTACGCACCGGAGCAAAAAAGAATCGGCAGCCGATTTTCTGTGCACTTCTCTCAGTGTAAAGACTTTCATCAGACTCATCCTGGAAAGGTAAAGTCCATTTTAGTGGATTTTCCTCTCGCGAGAAAACAGATATAACTCCCCCCGGTTTCACGCGTAAATTTGGCACCACACCGTTTTTCGTATGAATCTCCTCGATCCTTACCTGAAGATGACGGAGGAACAAGACAAGTGTCTCTCCGACGCCCCGAGCCCGAGCATGTCCGAGGACTCCGCGGGCTCTCCGTGCCCGTCCGGCTCTGGCTCCGACACCGAGAACACCCGGCCGTCGGAGAACGGGCTGCTCAGGGCGGACGGAGACTTCAAGAAGGACGAAGAAGACAAGTTCCCCGCTTGCATCCGCGACGCCGTGTCCCAGGTGCTCAAGGGCTACGACTGGACCCTAGTGCCTATGCCGGTGCGCGTTAACGGATCTTCTAAGAACAAGCCGCACGTTAAGAGACCGATGAATGCCTTCATGGTGTGGGCTCAGGCTGCGCGGAGGAAGCTGGCGGATCAGTACCCGCACCTGCACAACGCGGAGCTCAGCAAAACTCTGGGCAAACTCTGGAGGTAAGTGCGAACGCTCTGCTTTCTGGTTTTTACGCTCAGATTTAGTAAAAACGAAAAAAATAAATAAATTTTAATTCGTTTCTATTTGTCATATTTACACTTTATCTTCCCTGCAAACCGAATCAGCTGTATGATGTTAATGATTTGCATAGGTTTTTTTGTCTTAGTATTTAAAGTAGTACACCGTTGATCAGTTTAGTACATTAATGGTCCTTTTCACGCCGCAGACTTCTCAATGAGGGGGAGAAGCGGCCGTTTGTGGAAGAAGCTGAGCGGCTCCGGGTGCAGCACAAGAAGGATCACCCCGACTACAAATACCAGCCCCGGCGGAGGAAGTCGGTGAAGAACGGGCAGAGCGAGTCGGAGGACGGCAGCGATCAGACCCACATTTCCCCTAATGCCATCTTCAAAGCCCTCCAGCAGGCGGACTCTCCGGCCTCCAGCATGGGAGAGGTGCACTCTCCGGGTGAGCACTCAGGTGAGCAGGAAGTCTCCTCAGTAGTTGGACTTAGACCCAGTGCTTGTTTGAGTGTCTCATGTTCTCCCCTTTTTTCTCTTAAGCTCATTCAGAAACATTCAAAGTTAAATGTATGCCCTAGCCCCCCAGCCATATTGGTTTGTTTAAAAACTGCTGAAGTGAATCCTAAATGAATCTAGAAAGCAAAATCTAATGTCTCATTATTTGTTTTAAACTTTCAGGCTCCCAGGGGCCCCCTACTCCTCCCACCACCCCAAAGACTGATGTCAGCTCAGGCAAGATGGACCTAAAGCGTGAAGGTGGCCTCCGCTCTCTGCCCGAAGGCCCCGGTGGGCGCCAACTCAATATCGACTTCCGCGATGTGGACATCGGTGAGCTGAGCAGCGACGTAATCTCCCACATCGAGACCTTTGACGTCAACGAGTTTGACCAGTACCTTCCGCCTAATGGCCACCCGGGCTCCGCAGGTGGCCCTGGCAACACCACCCCAGTCAGCTACACCGGCACCTACAGCATCAGCAGCGGCGCCCCGGTCAGCCCGCAGGCAGGAGTCGCCGCAGCCTGGATGGCTAAAAGCCAAAATCAGCAGGGACAGCAGCAGCAGCACACCCTGACCACCCTGGGGAGCAGCGGCGGCTCAGAGGCGGCTCAGGCCCAGCACAGGACCCAGATCAAGACAGAGCAGCTGAGCCCGAGCCACTACAGCGAGCAGCAGGGCTCCCCGCAGCACGTCGCCTACAGCCCCTTCAACTTGCAGCACTACAGCCCCTCCTCCTCCTCCTACCCGACCATCTCCAGGGCGCAGCAGTACGACTATCCCGACCACCAGGGGGGCAACACCGCCGCCTCCTCCTACTACAGCCACGCGGGGGCTGGGCAGGGCTCGGGGCTGTACTCGACTTTCAGCTACATGAGCAGCCCCAGCCAGAGGCCCATGTACACGCCCATAGCCGACAACACGGGGGTGCCCTCCATCCCTCAGAGCAGCCCGCAGCACTGGGAGCAGGCTCCGGTTTACACCCAGCTCACCAGACCATGAGCACGCCACCCCCCACCCCCACACGGCAGACTGAGAGACAACACTCACATACGAACAATGACATGTACAGCCACACACACCTAACACACAGACACACACACACACACACACACACACTCACTCCAAAACACTTTACTCCAGGGAGCGTTCCTCCTCCAGAGCTGCTCCCTGAATCAGACACTTGAATTCGAAGAAGCGGAGAGCTGGACTGGTGATTGGCTCACGTCGTGCCTTGCTATTGTATCTTGATAGAAGCGATATATATTTTTTAGAGAGATGAACAGACTTAGGAAAATCCTCTGTGAGGACTTATTGATTGTTGATATTTCAGTAGGTACTGTGTATGTTTCTTTCGTTCATATTCCTTCATACGCTGGCAGTTTGTAACCCCTGGGGGTGGGTGGGTGTGTGGGGTTGGGTAATTATTTGTACCTGTAGATATAAAACAAAAAGCTTTATATTTTAAACAGTTCGGCAACTAACCACTCATGGTAGTGCAGTGTCTGGTTCTCTGATTTCATACAAGCAGTTCCGTAGTGTTTTTTGTTGCTTACTCTTTTCGGTGCCATTCAGCAAGTATGGTTTGTATTTAAGCTGTTCATTTAGTTTCTTCTCAAGTTTTGTGTCATGATCATTGGAAGAAGCTATTAGGCAATACAGAGAACGAGGCTTGCTTTCACAATGCTGTGCTGTCTTGAGGGGGGGGGGGGG
>JAVQJL010093215.1:0-10007 GCA_036024295.1 Nannoperca obscura
CTCCTACGATTGCTCAGTTTGGCTGGACGGCCAGGTCTAGGAAGAGTTCTGGTCGTCCCAAACTTCTTCCATTTAAGGATTATGGAGGCCACTGTGCTCTTAGGAACCTTGAGTGCTGCAGAAATCCTTTTGTAACCTTGGCCAGATCTGTGCCTTGCCACAATTCTGTCTCTGAGCTCCTTGGGCAGTTCCTTTGACCTCATAATTCTCATTTGCTCTGACATGCACTGTGAGTTGTAAGGTCTATATAGACAGGTGTATGCCTTTCCTAATCAAGTCCAATCAGTTTAATTAAACACAGTTGGACTCCAATGAAGGAGTAGAACCATCTCAAGGAGGATCAGAAGAAATGGACAACATGTGAGTTAAATATGAGTGTCACAGCAAAGGGTCTGAATACTTATGACCATGTGATATTTCAGTTTTTCTTTTTTAATAAAATTTGCAAACATTTCTACATTTCTGTTTTTTCTGTCAAGATGGGGTGCTGAGTGTACATTAATGAGAAATACAATTAACTTTTTCAATTTTAGCAAATGGCTGCAATAACACAAAGAGTGAAAAAGTTAAAGGGGTCTGAATACTTTCCGTACCCACTGTATGTTGTTACTTGCTCAACTCTAGCCCCGTATTTCTCCACTGTGTGGAAGCTGATCCTAGATGCTATCCGAGTTTAGGCAAACGTTAGCGACTCTGTCCTGTTCTTTTTTGTACACTCCAGCAACCCCAGCCAACGTTACCTGAGGTAAAGTTATATTTTACAAACAACATCCATTAATCTTCAACATTCATCAAGTGTGTAAGCTAAGCAGCCAAACAGTGTTACGTTAGAACAATGTGCAATCTTAATTTTTCCTTATCATACTTATAATACTAGAACTAACTAGAAATTTTCATTTCTGAAATGCAAATGAACTGCTGTACAATGCAGTCAGAAGTCAGGATTTTCCTGGCAAACTTGGGTCTGAACAAGATGTATGAATTTGTGCTCTAAGCCCACAAAGCAGCACAGAAGATCAGGAATCATTGCTACTGTTGAAAAGATCTTAATAGTGACCCACCACCACATAGAAAGTGCTGCAGGTCTAATCAGTCATCCAAACGACACTACACTGAACACATTGGTAGGCAGATCTGGCAAAAGCTGTCGTAGTAGTGGTAATATTAAAAGCTGTAGGGGTAGCATGAAAGACACTGGGGTTGGGGTTTGAATCGCCAACCTTGGGGTCTTTCAGCATTCACACTATCTAGCTCTGCAATACAAGAACACTGCTGTTTGTTTTACATCTCTTCTTCATGGATCCTCAACTGGTGAGGAGGCAGACTTTTTGCCTGGGACACGAAGCTTTAGCCTCAGTGTTTTAGCATGATGACATGTTGCCACCAAGTACATACATGAGATCCTTTTTTACCCTTGTGCTACCTTGCCGGGTCATATTGACCCAGTGGCCCATTGGCTTGACCTAGTGTCTTCTCCACAGGGTAGCACAAGGGTTAAACTTTTTTAGTTTGAAGCCAATTCATGCAGGTAAAATTTGCGTAATTAGCTAGCTAGCTAAGATCTGGCAGCTACAGTTGTTATTTTAGCAATACAAAATCAAATGGTCAGCTAGAAATGTTAATGTTCATGGCAAATCTGCTACAGTTGTCGTTGTAAACTGCATTATGTGCTATGTGAAAATGGAAAGCTTGTCAAGCGTAGCAACAGAAGGAAAAATGACCATTCACTGGAAACATGTTGCCTGGAATTCAGAATTGACTAAATGACATGTTAACAGTCATTACATTGTATATCGAACTTCTGATACACACTTGTCTCCCCTCATAGAGAGAGTGACAAGCTCCCACACAGGGGTGTTTCAAGGGAATATACTGCTCCCTAATGTGTCCTGCTGTTTCCACTCTTATCACCTTGCTGCTGATCAGCATTTAGCATTCGCTGTGTCCCTCTGAAGCAGCTGCTCTCAGCACTGTAACTGGGTCGGACATGATAAAATTGGAAGTACTGCCATTCCAGATAACAGCAGCCTCTGCATTTGAGAATTAGAACAATGCATTATGGGGGAGGGGGCTGTTACAAAGACAGCACTTTCTGCATATTATTTGTATCAAATTTGTATCAAATCTTTGCATTTTTTGTGAAAACAAACAAAACATTAGTGGTCTGCCTCTGGTTAAAAGCAGCTATTAAAATCTGTGTATTCATGAACCTACGTATGTAGACATATGTGTGAATGTGTGCACGTAGATTTGTGTGTCAGCAAGGGAAAAACACAGAAGCAAAATGTTTTGTTTACTCGCCCTGAGTTCTCCTGCGTTAATGCATGATTGCTTCTCATTCTGTGTGCTTTTATACTTAGGCTTGTGCTCCTGCATGGTCTGAATTTGAATTATCTACCTACCTGTATAATATGTGTTTATAGCATGTGCTGTGCAGAAGTGAAAAGTCACAATCTTTGTGTCAGGCTCATCTACGGTTTTGGCTTTTGACGATTTCCACTAAAATATGTATGCAATTTTGCAAAGGAATCCATCACTTTAAGGGTTTTTGCATATATTTAAGATTCCATGGAACCCAGAGGACACTGATCAAAGTAGTTAGCATTAATGAGGTCCTCTTGCAACATTTACAGCTCAGAAAAAGCATCCAGTAACAGAAAGTGAATACAGAAATGGGGACAAATGAGCTGCTTATTAAGCATTAGTGTCCCTTTCAGTAAGTAAAAGAAACAAACTAGAGTTTCCTCTTTGATAAAGCTTTATAGTAGGAGTGACCCAGGTGAACCCTGAGCCCCCACTTAGTTATGCTGCTATAGGCCTAGACTACCGGGAGACTTCCTATAATGCGCTGAGCTCCTCTCTCCTCCTCTCCCTCTCCATCTGTACGCACTCATATCCCATTAATGCTTGTTACTAACTCAACTTCTGTGTGCTTTCTCTCTCTCTCTCTCTCTCTCTCTCCATCTGTTCTGCATGTATTTCTGCCTCCGGAGCTTTAGAGTCTTGACCCTTTGGTTGCACCTGATGCCCCGTGTTCCTGCTCAACAGCCGTTGTTGCTATTACTGTTATTGCTCTCATTATTATAATTTCTATTTATATTAACATCAATAACTTTGTTATAATATGGTGCTATATATATAAAAGATATAAAAGTGATAAAAGTGTTTGTGCTGTAAATTATTTTTTTAAGTTACACCCAGATTTGTGTGGATTTTGTTTTTTTGCATCAGATATATGTTTTAATAATCAAACCACAGGTAAATTCCTAGATAACCATTTAAAAATTAAATAATGTGTTATTGTTCCTCACCTGGGCTCTTGGACGCCATCTTCTCCGACTCTTTGGGCGTTCTGAAGAGGACCGGCTCACTGGGGGGGCTGCTGCCTACCATGCTAATGCTCTGAACGTGAACGATGTACTCTGTGTCCTCATCCAGATCCCACAATGCACAGGAGCGTGTGGTGGTGTTCACTTCCTGGATGAACCTCAGCATGCGTACATCCTTCTTCTGCAGACAAGCGAGGAACAGAAGAGCACAGGTAGAGATATTCGATCCAAGAACCTCAATGTAATATGATACTTTATTGATCTCTTCAGTGAAATTCTCTTTTCTTTGGCACCACCTCAGCAGAGAAGTCACAGGTCAGGGTTAAACTGATGCATCAGGCCACTGTTTGATGTTTGGAATCCACAGATTATAGCGGGTTTTGATTCTAGATGTTTCAGACGTTTTTTCCCAATGTACCAAGAGAATAATTCTAGGGAAACCACTTGTAATTTCTTTGACATGAAAATGTTGACATTTCAAGATAATATTGACACAAAGTAACACTATCCACAATCAAAAGCCTGTATGACTTTAATTAAAATCTCAGATTCAGCTCCACCCTGCTTCACCTGAATTATCTACGTTGACAAATATTCCTTGGATGCATGCTCTATCAAATGCAGACTTCTGGAGGCAAAGTCACATTTTCCTGCTGACAATCCCTCTTGTGAAAACTCAAGAAACTGCCCTCTGGTTAGTGCTGATATGGTGCAAATGGACACACGTCTCTTGGTTAATAATTGGGGGAAAAGCTGAAAGAAAGCCTCCAGGGGGGTTTCCTGCAATGTAATTGAGCTTAAAGAAAGTAAGAGTGGTTAAAGAGTAGTTCTTCGGCTGTGTACACTCTGCTTGAAATGTACATTATTATCCAGCTACTGCTTGCTGAGGTCAATTGGTTCCTGCAAGATCAAGAGCAAGTCTCCTCAGGGGCTTTTTTATTTACTGGGCAATTAAAGAAGGGAATTTCTTAACCTATTCAAACTGCATGTAGACAAAATGTACATTTGAAAAGTATCTGAAAGTGTATCTGCAACTAAATACTTGCATTTCCAAGGCCTTCTTTATGTGTTTAATCTAAACCTGGGTATATATTCAGCCTATTTATTTACATTTTAGTGAATGGGTATGATTAAAAATATGCCAAATGATCTATTAGCAGTTCCTGTTTGAAATGAATGTATGGATGTAGAGACAACTATTGCTGGATTACTGTGATGCTGAAGAAAACGGAACAGAAACAAAAGCAGCGTCTTTTCTCTTTGATTTCTAAGCAGATTTATGGTCATTTATTTGTGATGTATACAAAATGTCATATTTTCAGAAAGTGTAGGTCACAATTAATCTAAAAATAGGTCTGTGTGCGTAGATATGACTGAGTTATGACTCCAAGATGGAGTGCGATTTTTAAAAAATGAATTGGGGCATTTGGTTTTAAAGTACCTTAATATCCTCCATGTGCTGCGTGTCACAGCAGCTGCTGCTGATGCCACTGCGGGCTGTGTTGGTGAGCGGGCCAAGTCAACATGCAAAACTACAAAAACTAATTTCCCATTGCATTTAGATGCACTTATGTCCAAAGTTGTCACTTTCTCTCTTGCACACGCTCACACAAAGGACACGACACGCATAAAGGTACCTGTTGGGTGATGGCGAATCCAATGACGGGGTCCCCCTCCAAGATTTCCCACGTGACCATGGCTGAGTTGACCTCAATCTCTCTGATGGTCACATTGAGTGGAGCTGACAGCAGGGTGTCTGACACACACACACACACACACACACACACACACACACACACACACACACACACACAGCATGGCCACAAGAAACACATTATAAGACACGGGTCATGAACAGTCGGTCATTATGCCTTTTAATACTAGATGCTACAATGTAAACCTGAACACTTGCACTCTCGCCCCACTTTCCCTAAAATCTTCTCTTATCCTCCTACAAATTGATCGTTCTGCTTTCATTAATACAAGACCTAATTTAGCACACACACAGGTATCTTGGTGGTTCCCTTGAGAATGTTCTCTTTCTCATCTGTTTTCATCTTGGCGCTTCTCTCTCACAAAAACACACACACACACACACACACACACAGTTTCCTATCTTTAACTCCTTTACTCTTCACTTTCTCCCTTCTCCCACACACATCTCATTAGAGTGTGACTCATGAGGATGTATTTCCTCTGTCATGCTGCCATTTTGGTGTTTGGTCCAAAAAACTCACATCCCAAAATTCAATGCAATGTTTGTTGATCAGGAGATCAACAAAGCACAGAGTGAAGAAAAACACATCGGTAGAGTGTGTGTGTGTGTGTGTGTGTGTGTGTGTGCGTATGCGCGCGCACACATAAGCTAAGACCAAATCAAAGTCTCCTATGATCAGAGTCATGAGACTGACGTGTAAAAGCAACGTCAGAGTCAGACCATGACATGGTACTAGAACACACACATGCCGGCTATCACACACACACACACGGGCATTCTGGGAAATAAAATGTTTAATTTGCGTGTGCTTCCACATGAACCACATACTCCACACTCCAGGTGTGTATCATGTCTTAAAACAGCTATAATCAGTATTTTTATATCAACAATGAATCACATAACTATTTGTATGTGAAAGCAGTCGCTCTTTGTGACAAACAGCCAGATAATTGTCACCAACTCTGCCTTCCCGTCAGCTCTATGGAGCCTTTTAGCTCTTCTCAGCGTCCTTTTTGACCACAGCAGGCTGCCGGCACCAAACTGGAGACAGACGAAGCTAGCAACTAGCTGGTGAACATTATAGCAGCGTAGCATAATTAGCAGCTAAAGAGTCAGATATTTCCCTCAGGAGCTGGTGGAGACCAAAACAGATTATCAATATTGGACTTACATTTGCCAGGTGGCCAGAAATGATTAATGCTAATGCTATCTGCTGGATGTGCAAATACAAAACAGTTTTCAGGCTCCCCATTGACTTAGTAGTATACATAGTATATATAGTTAGTGTTGTGTTCACAGCTTTTTTTCTGTTGCATCCAAGTGGACAAAAAAATGACTTTTTACAGGTTTAAAATAACTGTAGCAGAACGGCAGTAAGTGTGGACATAAGATAATGGTAAATGCTAAAATGTAATGTAACAGTGAATGTTCACATTGATTATTTTATGTTCCCCCTCTATTGAATGGGAGTTAAAATTTCAAATATAAAAGAATGACCTGAAATATCACAGAAATATCTGTCTAATCTTTGCTAACATCAGCTAATGTTCATGCCAGACCAGTGAAGGCTGTAGTAGCAAAATGCTGAGTTGAGCGAGGGTGCATTTAATTACTTATGAATTCAACTTTTTATTTGTAAGAGGAAACATCTGCTATTATGTCTTTCAAAAGCTACACAGTCTCTCTGAAATGCTTTGCTCTTCTGTTTGCTCTCATGTCCAGACGTTACCTTCTCCAATCCATTTAAAAGTGTGTGATCTGAGTGATCCGATCGGGCTCCATTTCTCTCTCTTTCTCTCTGTTTATCCACCAGATCACCAGTAGGAACTGCAGTCTGTCACTTTTTGCAAATTAGATTGTCACATTGTTCTTCACCTCTGCAAATATTGAACAGCGACCCCATGACTTGTTTGAAGAGTCAAATAATGGTATTACAGGAAGAACAATGTACTCTCTGTTTCTCTGCAGGTCTCCCTCCTCGTCTGTCCAATGCTAACACAATCATCCGGATACAGCAGAGAAAAGTGGAGTGTGACATAGTATTTTAGTATTAGTGAAATACATTGTGTTTGTTGATGCTCAGTAGGGCTAGATGGTGTGTGTTCAAGTACGTGTGTGATACATAGCTATGACTCCCTGTTTGACTAGCTGTTTTCCCACTGTTTATCTTCCAGCACTCTCTCTCTCTCTCACTCACACACACACACACACACACACACACACACACACACACACACACACACACACACACACATACATACACACACACACAGAAACAATACAATAACAGAGAGGGACTACCATCCATTCTTAAGCCGGTTGCTGCCAAAGAGCTAAAAGCTGGCTGCAGAATCAAAAAACTCCCTCTTAAGACTACATTCATCTCCAGCCTCAGGAAGCCAAAAATCAGATCTCTGGAGGCAGAGATAAATCCCACATGATCTTATCGCTAAGATTCCAGCTTTTCAAAAGACTGTCTGTCATCTCTCGGCTTATCATAAAGACACAATGTAACCAAGATCTTACACTTGAGATGAATGTTCTTCATGGATATAAGCCCCTGCAGGCTAAAAATATGCAATATCATGAAAAATAGATTAGGTTCTATATCCAACACAATATACGATGATTAGGTTTATGCTGTATGAGCTTTGAATAGGAATACCTCATCCTTGTTTAATCTAATACTGTTTCATATCCCTACAGGACATTGATGGATGTTGAAGGCAACACACTCTAGGGTTGCAACTAACAATTATTATCATTATCGATTACAGTAATCTATTGATTATTGTCTTGATTCAAGACATTGGTTAGGTCTATAAAATGAATGTCATGTTGTGTCCAACTAACAGTCCAAAAGCCAAATATATTCAGTTTACTATCATATAAAGACAAAAAAATGCCCCAAATCCTTGTTTGGGTTTCGAAGTTTTGCTTAAAAAATTATTCTGGTGATTAATCTATCATCAACATAATTGCAGACTAATTCTCTGCCTCCGACTAAGCGATTGATCAATTAATCGTTTCAGCTCTAACACTTATTTAGTCTTTGGTGGAGTTTTAAAATCTTATTTTCTTAAATTAAGTGCACATTCTGCCAGATAATTCTTTCTTACTAACTTACTAACTTTCTTACACCAACCACAGAGTACAACAAAGATAATCTTTCTTGTTTTAAAATAACACATTTTTTCTAAAATTGGGTTAAAGAAACTTGTCTTATAAAGCACAATATCAGCCTAAGTCTTGATACAGTGTAATACTAACTTGTGTCAGCCATTTTTGGCATTACAACGCTTATTTCTCCTGCCTTGCTGATGCAAATATTGATGCTGACAAAATATATATAACAATGTGTCATGCCAGCTTTGCCAAAGGGCTCCGCTATAATGTGTTGCATGCATCACATGACAGCTCCGGTCCAAACATACTAATACTACACATCGGCATGTGTTGTTTGAACAGCCAGTGCATCAGCCCCTGTATACTCGTGGTGATCGCCCGTCAACCTGTGGTCAAACTCACCGGCATTAACGGAGGACACCGACAGGAAGCCCAGCAGGAGCAGCAGCACCGCCGCAGACAAGCCTGGTTCAGCCATCCTCCTGCTTCTTCTAGCGAGGCTTCACATCCTGCGCGGCCCATTTATAAACATCCCATTTAACGGGATCGAGCTTGCATCCCGGTCGGTGCCGGGGAGAGGACTTGTTGTGCCGGTGACGAGCTTCACCTGAACTTGGACGATGCAGCAGAAGCGCAACAACAGCCGGAGGAGGAGGAGGAGGAGGAGGAGAGGGGGGGGGGGGAAGTGGTGTTCGGTACCGTGGTGTTCGTTGTCTCGGTGCCGGTGGATCCTTGCGACGGCCCTCAGACCACCTGCAGACTGGTGACGGAGCGGCGGCGTGGAGAGGCTTTACTACGCGGAGAGGTGAGCGGAGCGTAAAAGGCGTGCGCAAGTGCTGCAGAGTGCGACGTGCAGCCACAACTAATGTCTCTCTCTCTCTCTCTCTCTCTGTCTCTCTCACTCTCACTCTCTCTCTCACACACACACACACACACACACACACCTGCAGCAGTTCTTGGATAATCGTATCGACTAAAGCTCCAAAGAAACATCAGTCGTTAAACTTATAGGCTACAACTTAATTGATGTTACAGTAATACTAATAAAATGACGAACCGCTCTTTGTCGTGCAAAACGGATTCATGCAAAACATTCACTGATTCCAGCTTCCTAAATGTGATGGTTTTGGTTTTACATGCTTGGACATCTTCAAGTCCTTTGGCGATGTCACCTTGCTCTGTGAGGTTTTGACGGGCATTTTTCACAATTTCACTATGTGTTTGAGTTATGTAAATCTTGGCTGACTCTGTTGGCCAATTTGATTCATTTTCAACATAAATATGGCCATTCAAGCATAAATCTAACCTGAACTGACTTAAGAAACACTTCCTCCTGTGTTTCTTGTGGCTGTAAGCCAAGTGAGAGAGGAGCAATCTACAGGAGAAACCTTTCTGGAAGTCTCACATTTCCTACAATAGTGCTGTCATTTAAAGGGACACTCCACAGTTTTTACACAAGAAGACCAGTTTACTCGTCATAAAGAGTACTACTTACTCAGCCTGTGAAAAGCACAATGTCTTCTGTTGCTCGGGAGCTTTCTAAGGTCTGAGAATCATCAGGGACTAAATGTCAGCACATCCTCTGTTGCTCTCAAACCGCATCATCAGTTGTTTCAACAAGTGCCCCAAAACGACATGTGTTTAGGCAAGGCAAGTTTATTTATATAGCACATTTCATACACAGATGCAATTCAAAGTGCTGTACAGAGACAAAGTCATGATTAAAGGACAAAAAGAAAAAGCAATAGTTAAAACTATATAATCATAATTCAAAGAAAAGGAAATGAAAATACATAAAAAGGCAGTTTTAAAAGATAAAATGTATTAAAAGGATA
>JAVQJL010093220.1:0-30268 GCA_036024295.1 Nannoperca obscura
TCTCTCCTGCCCCCCCCCCCCCTCAATTGAATTGAATTGAAATTAAAATAAAGGAAAGAGAAAACATCCTGAGGTCTTTTAGGACAGCTTCGCTGAGCTGAGGTAAATACATGGAGGCACATAATGGCACATAAAGACTGTATATCTTTTGGGCATTTGATTGTCCATTCAGAAATGGGTATTAAAAAACATAACATGGGTCAGAATTTTAGGAAAATAAATGTATGTTTTCCTGTTTTTGTATTGAAGTGGGTAATCAAATGAATTAGAAAACAAAAACAAAACGAAAAGTCTTGCTGTTTTCAGATCTGTGGATTTCTGAAAGTGGCCGCTGCACTCACCTCACAGGAGCACACAGAGCGTAGAAGTGGAAAGATACATATAAAAGATGCACAAACCTGGTCATTACTGAAATAAGTCAATTTCAACATTGTGCTATTTCCACATCTTTATTTCCAGTATATATATTAGTTTTAAGGTTAATGCATTCAAAAGTGCCCTATATTCAAAAACTGCATTCAAGTTACTAAGATTCAATAAGCTCAGTTAAGATTTGAAGATGCAAGTCAAGTCAAAGAATCTGATCGCTTAATTTGGCTTGATCAAATTCAGACACTACAATTCAAGATATGAGATTCAGATCTGAACATCTGGGATACAAAGGATGGATGAGCAATCAATCTGAATTTGTAAACCCTAAAAATATATATAAGATATATATAAGATTTCAATCTTTATGGCCATTATTTGCTTTCATACAAACACTTCATAAACCCAGACGGATGTAATGAGATAAGTGTAAAATCAAGTCCTGCACTGTGCTGTGACAACAGCAGGCTCTGGATCATCTGGGAGAATATTGAGCTCATCTCTATAATTTTATGATCAGCTGTTTGAAAATTGTCAGTCTGGCAGGCTGTGTGTAATACTGTCTGTGGAATGATGTCATGGTATATGGAAGACGCCTAGAATTTTATTCACACTCATTTTTTATGTATTTTCCATATTTCTCTTTTCTTTGTCTCCCTCAGACTTATAGCTATTCTTCTATAAAGGGAAACAACAGTGAAGCACAGTTTTATACACGTAGCCTGTGACCTTTCCAAAATGCATTCATTTCATTTCCTTTCTTCGGAAGATGGTTTCTTTTCTCTTTATGTGGGTAAAGGTTAAGAGAATCAGTTGCACAGACATGCTTACTCTTTTGGATGAGATCTTCATTGTTGTAATCGGAGTGGGGACCTTGATAGAAAAAAAATGGATTGTGAGTACAGTGCGTTATCTGCAGAGCAGATGGAAATGCATACACAGAGAAATTAGCAAATTGGAAAAAGAAGATAAGAAAGAACACGAAAATTATGACAAGCAAACATGGAAGTGCAAAGATGGTAAGAGAAAGTATAGTAGAAGAAGAGTGAATACAAGCTCACCTTGAAAACCTCTACTTCCTCCAGGACCAGCTCCTCAGTCAGCAGGTCATCTCGGGGCAGAACGATGACTTTCTGAACTGTTCCCTTGTCTGTGGACCAACAACGCACATCTGTCAGTTACATACCTGCAACCTCACACCCCTCCGCTTGTCAACAGCCCATTGGATAAACCTCCAACAAGGGATAATCCTCGTATCAACCAGCTCCACTGTAATCTTCACCCCTGTTACGTAGTTTCTCTTCAGTTTAACCTTTACCCAATGACGTGAAGCTCTGTTCCACTTAATGTACTCACTGCCACCACCATGACAAACTCCTTCTGTCATCCTCAGCTCCTTTCTTGCCTTGACCTATTCACCTGGATGCCATAAGACATTCCCTGGCCTTTGCTGGCATATTTGATCTTTGTAAAGAGTTAGACATGCCTGTGAGCACGATACCTGAGATTTATTATGACTTCTGCATTGAGCCCCAATGTAGGGCTGAATGGCTGCTTCTGACAGCTGAAAGGACACACATTCCTCCACAGTGGCCGCCATCGCACATAAAACCCATCAGTCTCCTCCCCGTAACGTACAGATGAACAAAGAAGTCAGTTAAGCGTCATATGCAACATGTGAGGGCTGCATACTGTGTGGTGGCTGCTGCACTCATACTGGGGCCTTATTAAAGGTTCAAGGCATGCAGACAAACAGATAATCTCTCTTACACCAGTGGGCAAGATTAAGGTGATGGATATACTAACTGTAACCCCCCCTCCTCCGCTTCTTCTTACCCCCTGTTTCTTTTAACTCCCTCCCGCTGTTGATCCAGCTCTGCCCTCCAGGTACAAATCTCCTGTTGTTTACTTCATGTGAATAGAGCAAGGTACAAACCCTTTGATTGCTTAAATTTCCACTCGAGCACAAAAGAATGCTTTTCTCTTAATGATAAATGCTTGCAGGGGGACACAAGCCCTCCACTTTCATAGATTTATTTCCATGGGGGGGATTTTGTTTCTCCATCATTCACCATTCTGACTTTGATCAAAGGGTTCATGGGTTCAGACTGACTTCAAGTACACGTCATGTAAAAATAATCCTAAAAAAGCTGTGATGAGACACATATTTGACTCTGTTCTTCATTTCTATCAAATTAATTCAAATGTAAAGTTTACAAAGCACTCACCAGTTCCTAAGAAGAGCACTTCATAGTTGCCATCTGCAGCTGTCACCTGGTCTACAGTGATAGTGGTGAACTCATAGTCCACATTGGTCCGAACCACCAGGGGGCGCTTATGTACCGGGTACACGGCATTGTACATGGCAGGGTGATTCCTCATAAAATTAATCACTTCATCTGGATAGTCTTTAGTGGACTTCATGTTGGGGGTGAACGTACCTCCTGGGCACTGAAAGAAAAACAGAAGCATTAACATTCCGAGCATGGGTCATGATCAACCCCATTAAAACAATTGTCATAATCACATAAAAAAGAATATTTGAAAGCTTGCTGTACAGTAATATTTGGTTTGGTCAAGCTGGTGCCTACATCTGCCTACAGTTATACCCCAAATAGAAACCATCTTAACAAGATGAAAAATCAGGAAGAAGTCGTTGTTATGCCAGCTTGCTGTGGGATTGTTGTGTGGGGTCAGCATGGATTTTAAACTCACCGTGCCGGGTCGAGGGTAGGGGATCTTCCCAGTGTAGGCCACCCACTGGTAATTGGGACCCTCCTTGTGGGCGAAGGGTCCGTTGAAAACCATGCGGATGTCTGCCATGGAGTAGACACAAACTGCTGAGCCTTTGAAGACAGAGCTGTGAAGAGAAAGTAAAGAAAGAGACCAGGAACATTTATTTCACAAAATAATAAATTAAAAACTCAACTTGGAAAATGTATTTTAAAACAGAGCCTATTACAATTATTGTGCATATAGAGTATCTGTTATAGTACACTAACCCGGACACAGAGAATACTCCATATATCACAGGATTTTTTGTGTCCTGTGTTGGCTGTATGTAAACATCTCCTGAAAAAGAAAAATGAGAGAAATCACGTCAGTGCAAACAGAATGGGTGAAGGAAACATCACGCTCCACAGCTCAAGCACTCTTCTTTACTAATATTTACACAGCTTTCAGTCAATCCAACCTCTCTTAGCCAGAGAGCCCTTTAGGCTACACCTCCCCGGAAGCGGTGATGCACTAACAAAGAAGCTGAACCTTCATCTTTGTTGAAAACACATAGAACCCACTACTGGATTTGGATAATGAGCAACGTCGAATCTTGTGTTGTGTATTTATGCTTCTGTGAGAGTCCCTGAAATCCATAATTGCATCAAAAGAATAAAGGTCAAGGGTTCAAGTGAGAATGTTAGTGCTGCTTATTAAATGTTAGTGTAAATGTGGGTTAGCAATTGCCTTAAAGACGAAGAGTCTACAACCATGCTAAAGCCTCTTTGATACTGTATTTAAGCAAAGCAGTGATTTGAACTAAATGTTAATGTCAGGACACAAACATGCTCATAATCACAATGTTAATTAGCTGCTTAGGAGGTATAATGTTTACCATGTTAAACATCTTAATTTAGCATGTTAGTATACATTTTCTAATTAGCATTAACCACAAAGTACAGCTGAGGTTGATGGGGTTAATTGTACAGGTATTTGGTCCCAAACCAAAAATGAACTGTTCATGGCACAAAATAATACAATTAATTATTCCAATAGCTATCGACACATTTCACTAAAAACTAATAAACTGGCATTGCCATCGCACCAGCATACCTAAATAAGCTAAAACCACGAGGAACATTAGCTAACAGAAATAATAAGAGACAAAAAGTGGGTCTCTTCTAACCAGACAGACAGTTCTTCTGTCATTCTCATATCCTGCCGATGGAAACATTAGGTGTAAAACCAAAGCAATCGACTTTGTGCAACAGGAAACTGCACAATGGCCTCAGGAAGGACACGTAAGGTGAAGGTCTTACTGAGAAGATAACACATTGAACCCAAACCTTGAGAGGCTTTATCACCTGACCATCTCTCTAACACAAAGAAATTCAATCTAAGCACCGGCAATAATATTTTGCAGTAGAGCAGTAAAATCAAACAGTCTGGTTCTATACAGTCTAGACTGGAACAATGTGATTGCTGAACCACCTGAGACTGCTCGTGAGGAGACAGAACATTTTTACATGATGTGCAGCGATTCTCCTTCTCCTGCGTGCATAGTTCATGTCTTCCACTTTGAGGGAAAGGAAATATCTCTTCTCCCCCAAAGGAGAACTTCATCATATACTCTTAAGCCAGTTCTGGAGGTTTGTAAATCAACAATGCTCACATACTCTACAGGGGGCAGCAAGGCTCTGACATTGGACACTGCCTGATTTAGATAGCCTTTTGTTGATACTGAGAAAAGGTCCACAGCAATAAATAAAGAGGAGCTAAACATGTGATGGGTGATAAGTCTCTCTCCTGTTTGGTACCTGACCTAAATACTAGTCCCAGGAGGCACATTCACTGCCAACAATAGGACAAGGGCCTTCGGCACAAAATGGAGAATGTGCTCCCAACCAAGGTGCTCAGGAGCAAATGAGTAAAGAGTTGATTGGTGAGAGAGTCAACAAGAGATAGAAAGATCAAGCTAAAAATATGACTATTAGAGCTTGGAAAGTGTGGAAACAGAAGGAGAACTGATTGTCGCAATGAAAGGATACCAAGTCAGATTTATGCACTTGCAGCCCCATCTAGACCAGGATGAAAAATTAGCTGTCAGGCTGCTATGCAGAAAGAATGATACATGGATGAGGTGAGCATTCTTTGAATCTGATCTACTGGGTTCTGGTCCTGTCCACATTAGTGAGTCTGTACAGTCAAGCCTTCCTGTGGGGACTGTCTACAACCGTGAGCTCATTCCTGGAGAAAAGGATAAAGCTGAGAGATAGCAGGCACATTGTCCTTATTGCTAAGTAGCTACTAAATTCCCCAAAGTCACACTCATACACACACACAGACACACTCCATGCCATCTTCCACAGCTGCCACAGCCAGAGCAGTGGAACGGTCATGGGTTAGCATGGACACAGCACGACAGGCTGTCATGGGTGTCACACAACAGATGATCCTTGTTATGACATACAGCTGTTATACTGCAGAAACGAGCAATGTGCACGCAAGAACACAGTGTGCGAATAGACTGCTGAGGGCCAAGATAGAGCTATTATGGACAGTCGCTAACAGATCAAGGCTTCAGGAAAACATGGAAAATGTGATTTGCAATAAAAGCTCTCCTGACAGGGCAGTGATGACTTAGCTCCAGGGGAACTTGTATTAATAACAGCTAGGAAAGGATCCAGATTCTACAACTGGTTTTCTTATTTTTGCATGGCAATAAAATCTCAGCCACCATACAACCCATTTTCTCAAATAAGATTTCATTTTCAACTTGATCAGCTTTAGGGATGTTTTTTAAATAAATCTGCTGTTGATTCCTCTTAGTGCCTCTCATTTGTTCTCCATTTGGGCATTCTCTTGTCCTCTTTTCTCTACCTGATTACAGACTTGTTTCAAAGCGTTCCACATCTAAAAGTCATGTAGTTGAGAAAAAAATAATTTTAACACTGTTGTAAATCACTGTGGGTCATTTAGGTGCATGTTGTCAGGTAGAGCCAATAATTGCTACATATTCCAACTGTAAAAACTCCCCAGGTCTCAGGCGTGCTTTGCCATAGTGCCTTTCCACACGAGACTACCAGGCCAGGAACACAGCTGGTCTGGACATTTCAACAAACTTCTCAGTAATGACTTTTAGTTTTATTAAAACCTTTGGGGGGGGGGGGTAGTCACTCAGGCATGGCTAACTGATATTTCCGAACAATTTTCACCTGTGTAGTGTAATGCATCTACATTGCCTCCTTACTACATGTAATGTAGACTTTCTTGCCAAGAGTTTGATGAGAAGATTGACACCACTCTCAGATCTGTATGATAAATATGACGCTACAGCCAGCTTAGCATAAATACTGGAAACTGGGGAATATAGCAAGTCTAGCTAGCTTTGTCCAAATGTAAAAAGTTCACCTTCCAGCATATTTTAAGTCCATAACAAGTGAAGTGTAAAAAACATATTTGTGGTATTGTGGGGGGTTATATGTGGGAATATTTCTTGCAGTGACTTGGCAAACATTGTCATTTTTACACTTTGGTTTTTGTATAGATTAAATAAACCATATATGACCTGTTAATTAGCGAGCTTTAGAGGTGCTAGTAGATTGTTACCTTTGGACATAGCTAGGCAATGGCATTAATCTTATCTAACTCTTGACAGCAAGAAAGAATAAGCGTGTCTCTAAAAATGTCAAACTATTCCTTGAATGACCTACATTCAATGTGCCAATAGTTAAAGACCAATTTGCCCTTGTGAAATCCTACAATCTCCACTTTCCTCTGTAAAGATAAACTCTCCGGCGAGAGAGCTTTATAAACATTCAAACTAGACAGTAAATGTGAAGCCATTAGCATGAAACTCAATCATATCCAATTACTGTCCCCTCTAGGAGTCCTTGGCAGAGATGGCTGCTGTGCAAACTGACATGTGCAGTCTTTCCTTCTCTATGGGCATGTCTACACTGTCATGCCTGGTCATTCACCAGTCAAGCAATATCCTTCAAATCATCAGCGCCAACAGCTGACAACTCTCCAAGTCTCTCACAGAACCACGTTGCACAGCACTGACCTGACCAGCAAAGACAGAACCCTCATTTGTAACGGCAAAGCAAGCCCATTCCCACTCAGGACCACTTTCACATCATTTAAGGTGACTAGGCTGCAACAATGAAAAGCCCACAGTGCTTTCAAGCGTGTCACTTTTTCAGTTGTTCAAAAAGGGATATATTAAATGTCACCTGTAAAAACAAATCAATGTTTTTAGACCTCCAGGCAGGTTGAGATAAAAGCAAAGAATGTGTCAGCCAGATAAAGAGACAAAAAATATATAATCAGATTTAACAGGCATGGTACTTTTCATTCTTGAGATTAGTTCAAGAGCAACAGTAGCCTCACACATCAGTCCCCTACCATCCTCTATGGCTCTATTTTAAACCAGTGAGACAGAAAGAGAAAGAGCTTCCCCTGGAGACACTAATGGTCTCACAGTCACAGGCATTCCTGCATGGTGATCTGATCTGCCTGCCATCAGACCACCCCCTTACACACAAAAAAACACACACTTTTGTTTAAGACATCTTGAGAGAAGATGACAACTACAGCGGTGGGATTATATGTGTCATTCCCATTATAGTACACCATATTGGCCATATGATGGGAGTGGACTGCCATATGGGCCAATGACTGAGTTCTGGTGTGTGTGTGTGTGTGTGTGTGTTTTCACAAGTACACTCTTGGCAGGTGCAGCAATAGAAAAAGATCCTGCAGAAGACTGTTCTCTACTTAATATTTCAGATGTGATCATACATGACAGGAACCTGAAAATGAATATGTCTGAGATAAATCCAGTCATGTCATTTTTGTCTTTTTTTCTTTGCCATTCGATACCTACTGTCAAAATGATTAACTGCACAAAGGGAGATTTAGTTTCTTTGAAAAGAACTGTGTGTAACAAACGTTTTTGGCTAATAAAAACACTTTTTCAGCATGTGTTAGTAGTACAATAATTTTGGGGAAAAGGTAGTATTTCTATGTTAAAATTAATGTTGCTATTCCATATCACAGACTGACACAATATTGTTTTAATATGTACATTATATACATATAAGATTTTACATTTGCCTTGTTAAGCACCTGATTATTCTCAGAAAACATCAAATAGATCTCTGTGCACAAGACATTAGTTAATGTAATAATGTAATAATGTAATGTAATTAATTAGTGGATTAATTGATTAGTCGACAGACAGTAAATTAATCAATTACATGTTCATCCATATAAGTATTTTATTACAAAAAACCCACCCATTCAGTGATTATAGTGTCTTCAATGTGAGAATTTGAACTACGAAATAAATGTTAGTTGCAGCCGTAGATATATAAAATGTAATCTGGTAAGAGAGCAGTGAAGCACCACCTACAGAAAATTCTGAGGAAAAGATACCACTAGCCTGATGGCATGTTTATTTGACAAGAAAGTCTATATGACACCCCCCACCCACACCAACTAACCTACAGATTACCACTTAGACTGAAAATAGTGAACAAAACCACAGCATCACCTCAAGGTCTCTGTACTCACTAAGCTCATCAAAGTGCGTCTCCATGCCATCGGCCCCTGGCACCGAGCAGATGAGCCTGGCCTTCAGGAAGGTGCTCCACTTGTTGACCAGACAGCAGTGGCCTCCGTCATCATTCTGTATTTGAAAGGGCAGAGAATCAGAACAGATTCTCCATCACTTGTTCAAACTCACATCCTCCTCTGTCTTCTTACTGAAAACAAACCCAGGTGGAGCCACCCACCCACACACACACACACACACACACACACACCCACACACTATACAGTACATGTTGGATTGCAAAGCCAGGAAGCTAAAAGAAAGGGGGTGGAGTGTCGGGGGAAGATGGTAAACACTGTCTCCTCCTATTTAGACTCTTCCATCTGTGGTGGAGCGAGGCCAGAATCTATCCCAGTAAGAAAGAGCTGAGACCAGTATGTGCTTTAAAGTCCTCCATAATCAGCATCTTTAGAGAATGTCTCACTTTGATCATGTATATGATCATGTATATTTGAATATTTCATTTTAAAGGGTGGTTGTAGGCTTCACATTCTTCATGCACTTCTGATGAATCCCATTTTGGAAGATGCAATGTTTTCATAATTTCCAGTGTAATTACAGTACACGACAGAGTGTTTTTCTGGTGGTGTGCAGGGTGCAGAGAATGGCAGTAAGAGTATCCAGATGTGTGGCGAAGTAAGAATGACGGGACTGGGTCCCTGGAGGTCGTGGCAGAGCCCACTGAGAGGGGGATGAGTGTTTGTGTGCCGGGTCAGCACCTGACCCCCTCAAATAAATACAACACCAAACAGCTGAGGCGACGAGTACAAGTATGCCACATTTTCTGACTCATACCCGTGCTCATACACCCGCTGTAATGCACGCAAACCAATAAGGGAAAACATACACTCATACTGACACAGTATAAACACTATAAGGTGCCATATAAGCTTTCCAGAGACATTTGTTATTATTTGTTTTTGTTGCTCAGCTCACTTTGTATTTCTAGGGCACGTGCTTTTGTGGGGGAAGTCTAGTTTAACCGAGAAGGACTCTAAAAGAGTTTTTTTAAAGGCAGTGAGTTATTCACTGCCATATACACTAAAAGCTGTGTAAAAACTTAAAGTGTTTTAGAACTACCAGGGAGAAGAGGTCAGAAGATCATAGGGTCAGATGTCAGAGGGCGATCTCACAGACAGAGGGATGCATTGTAGACGGTAGGGTTAAAGACACATGTGGATTCCAGCACATCAACGTTGGCCAAATACTAGTTCTTGTATTTCAGTCAGTGGGTGACTTGCCTCAGGAGACTCCGGCCTGTTTTTCATATTGATGCAGGTTTTCTTTTCATTATGTTTACACTCTAAAACAAACACGCGTCTTGCTGTGTACACACCAGGCAGATGCGTCCTATACGGGACTGGGTCACAGGACTCTGGCCCATCTCAGAGGACGTCTCCCGGAAGAAGAAATACAGCTTGTCATCATTTCTCTCCGCGCTGTCAGGGATGAGGTGTACATGGATGAAAGTGGGGTCTGTGGGTAGAAGAGGTGGTGAACATCTGGCTGAAATCTTTTATAAACTGTAAGCATTTCCTGTTTATCACTTGTTGAGGGATTCTAAACATATACAAACACCAGAATCTGTTCAACTTAGCTATACATTTGGAATCCTGTTTGGAATGCGTTTTTGAAAAATCCTTCTGGAAGGTTGCACAAACTGGATGAAAGCCCCACGTATCATTTATAGGCTAAATAAGAGGGTTACCATTTAACCATCTGGAGTTGTACTGATCTGTTCGCATGGCGGTCTTTGTCCCCAAAGTACGGAAAATGGCAGAGTCTGTTCCCATAAAGTCAACATAGACCCCAGCATACAGTTCACCATCTGAGAAAGAGAGAAAACAGTTCAGTTTAGTGAAATTCCTTGACTCTGACAATATTCCAGCACCACCCTTGGCACAAAAACACCAAGGCTTTTATTTCAAAATGTATATTTAAAACCCAACATCTCAGTACTCTTTATTCCACACTATAGTAGCTCAGCATAACAAAGTCACCATCCACGCAACTGTCTTCATTGAGACAAAAAGTGGATACATTGATGATACCATAAATCAGGATGCAAGTGAGTCCCATAGGGTTCCATAGATTCTTAAAATTTCCTAGAAAGGAACTGATAATTTAACTGTAATTTGTTAGGAAAGTTTCTGGAAAAGACTGTAATTTGTTATTAATTACAGCGAAAATGGAAACAGCGTCCAACTGACTATTCACTAACCATTGTCCCGCTTAGTTACTGTTTTTATGCATTAGCTTTACATTCTTGGCACATAATGCACAATGAAAATGGGGGGGCTGATTTACCAATAGATATTCACAGTGCTTTTGGAAACATAACTATATTTACTGCAACTCTTGTCCTTGTAATTAGTATGTTTTTTCAAAGATACTTCTGCGGGAAACTGCTAAGAAATTACGGGACACATAAAATAAAGCATTACTAAAAAAAGTGGTCAAACCTCCTGAAACAGCCTTCACACACTCTCCATAAAAACATAAAATATGAGCACATCCATGTGTGCAGACAGACTGACAAATGTATACAACAGCCTCGTTAAGCCACAGGAAGGCAAGGTGTTGGTCCTCCAGCTGCTGTAAGGGCCCCACTGGAGAGCAGGTGTGACTGTCAGAGCTCTCAGAGATGGAGTAAGGAGACAGCAGAAGGTGGAGCAGAGGAAACAAAAAACACTGTCCTACCACCATTATACTCAATGTCATGGTCCTCTGCAGCGCTATATGAAGATTGATGATGTATCATTAAAATGTCCACGGAGGATGGGATATCTAATGTGGTGGAGAGCTGAACAGCCAGTGGTCAGTGGTAAATCTGTTGTGGTGGTACAGGGTTCTTAATCCTTATCAACACTAACTACAGTGTCCCTTGTTTGATGCTAACTGGTGGAAGTGGGAGGTAAATCCATCTTGGATGACAGTACCGCTTCCATACTGGTCAGCTGGCACTGCGCTAATGCGGGAAAGCAGTGCCAGTGATTTACACCCGCTGTCTCGCCCCACAGACAGAAGATCGCCTTTCACATAAGTGTCCTAGTAAGGTGTTGGGACACCATCTTCAATGCTCCTAGGCACTGATTCTCCAACTGGACCTCTAATGGAGGGATGAACACTATATTTCCATAAAATATTCTTTCTTTAAATTTTTCATGATGGTGGTGATGAGTGCAAATACTACAGCTCCATGGGAAGAAAAACTGTATGACCCTGGTAAATATAGGAATAAAGACATTTTTACTCAAATGGTGATTCAAGCGCTGAAAAGTTTTCCAACATGTTTTGATTTGAAGCCACTAATTCCCCAGTGAGGGACTCACATATTAATAGGCAGATATTATTGTGTCCATCTCTACCTTAACTAAGGATTTAATGATTAGGCTGATTAGACCAAGCAGCTCACTGTGGAAAATAGGCACAGAATGGAAAGAACACTTGGCCTCAACTTCTGGACTTCTCTAAAGGCAGAAGATAAATATTTAACCAAAGTTTGCCAAAAATATCAATTGTGAGGAGACAGAATCCATATGGGATGACACTGCTATTGCAATGAACACCACTGGGCCTGAGTGTACCCGTGCCTACGCTCTCATGAGACCAAACCAAGATGATACTCACTGATCAAAGCTGACACGCTGTTGAGCTTCGGGTCATAGGAGCACTTTCCCTTCCCAGATTCCACTTTGCCCGGCTCCAAATGGAAGATTTCTTCCTGAAACGGAAAAATCATATGGAGACGGCAATAAATTCAACACTCTTCATCTTGTCACTGTGATTCCCTTGTGTAGGGAAAATGAGGCACAAATGTGCTCCCTCTGATTCCTTTGGGACCTATATGGCCTGATGGGGGATGAAGTATTAGAATAATGAGCGTGCATTCACACAGAAAAATACATGCGGGGAAAGCGAGGAATTTCTAATCCAACTCAATGCCACTCTACTGTGGAAAACAATATGTCGTGGTCTGCTTCCCTCGGCATAATAAGCTACATGCCAGATATCTCTCAGCTTCTTGGTGCCTATGGCTGTGCGGGCCTACTGCTGAGACCTGTAATCCAGCACAGTGAAAACAAACCTAGGATGGAGGCTGGATGACTGATGCTCACTGCTCATGGCATCATTGAATGCAAGCACTGAAAGATGATTGGCAAGAATCTGCGTATGAGAGTGGGGGAAAATGAATCAGTGGCATGCAATGACATGTCCTGTAGCCCCGCCTCACAGACCAGAGCATGTCCAATCCCCATTTTCTCTCCCAACGGGTACAGAGATGGAGACATCTATGTCACTGTCCATCAGCACTAAAGCAGGGGAGAGAATATGGCACTGTGCCAAACGTACCTCATTGGATCATTCACGTACCCTTGTGCAATTCCCTACTCATCTTTGATTAAAATCACCACTCGTGCAAATACAAAGGTGCTGGCAGCTCACTCCCAGCCATGCCAGATGTTGACGTGTAAAAAAGGTCACAAACATTTATATGTACCAGAGGGAAACTGTGCCCTGAACATGTTTTTACAACCTTGCTGTAAAATATGACCCTTCAGAAAAGTTGCAACACATTTAAAAAAAAAATCTGACTAGAAAAAACTTGCAACATTTCAAAGTGTCCCACTTCACCTAAAGCCCTTATGTCCTTCAAAAGTCTCTTTCTGTGTTTTAAAGTGCTTGGAGAGCTCAAACAGTGGAGACATGTTCAAGTATGTGGCTCTTTTATTTCCTTTGCTGCACAGCTAGTTGGCTACAGATGGCTGGTGTTTGCTCTGGGCTAACAGAGCCGGCTGTGGGAGTGGGTCTGATGCAGACTAGTCCTGCCGCCTCTGTGGGAGAGACTGCACCACATTCCTACAGAAGGTGGAGGGCTCGGTGGGGTGAAGGACTGATGAGTGGGACATCCTGCATTGTCTCAGATAAGCAGGATGAATTGATTGGGTATCTGTTGTTCATGGAAGCTGCTAAATATATGCTAAATGAACATGAATATGCCAAGCATTGAACAGCAGTGAAAGCCTGTTTTAATTAAATTTGTGCATAGCAAAAGTCAACAGACTTTTTTAGCAGCCCGAGAAGCCATTTCCACTTGATAACCCAGCTTTCATGCAAAATATGGCATTTAGCACAAATGGAAGCACAAAAAGGACAATGACGGATACGAAAGGGTGCTCAGACAATGTGGCTTACACAAAGAAAATGTGAGTGAAACATGGGAAAAACAATATTACATGAAATTAAATATGAGTCCATATTAAACAAAAATTCAACATTGTTCACGGACTGGACAAGATGCATGCCAAATGTTATGGACATAACGCAGTTAAAGATGGTATTGACAAAATGTGCTCAGACACAAAGAGAGGGAGCATGCTGCTGGTGACCACGAGCCCAGGCAGTATGCAGGGCTGTGGTGCAGACAGGGCCCACATCACACCTTTAGTCCAAGTGTCTCGTGCACCGCGCTGGGTTCAGCTGCGCGGCTTGCCCTTCCTCTGGCCTGGGCCATCTGCAGATACATGGACGTCTAAAACAAGAAACAGCAATACAGTCTGGATGTTACGCCACTTATGAGGAAGGATCAAGGATCTTCCTGCCCCCCATTTGCATCACTTGACTCTATCCTGACTTCCAGACACAATGAGAAACTCCTCAAACCAATTAATATAATGCAAGCGCATGAGAAAAATATGAGTGTGCAAGATTGGGCAGTGAATGTGTGTAGCTTTATTTGACCAGATGGTGAAAAAAAGGCAACAATAATAGTTCTCTATCCTGTGGTTGAGTCAATAAAGGCTCTCACAGTATGCTGCATACGTTCCTCTCAAAGCTGTTGCCAAAGCAAAACATTTAGCTATTACAGTTTACAAAAGCTATGAGGCTCCCACTTGAATTTAAGAATATACCCTACAATGGTATAATCAAATGACAACAATCCGTCTGAATATTGAAATAATAATGACACAATTCCAATTGTATGTCAGAATATGTGTGTGTGTGTGTGTGTGGGGGGGGGGGGGGGCGCGATTAAGAACAGTCTGTTAAATTTGACGGAGAAAAAAACAGCCCTCTCATTAACAGACTAGAACTGGAACATTCCACTTGCACCCCATAATGGGAGCTCCCACTTCCAATTACCTAACGGCTCACATGGTGGAGGCTGGCGGGTGGCCTGGAAGGATGCATGAAGGGGTGGATGGATAGGTGAGTGAATGGATGGAAGTCCTTCATTAGAAAAGGGTCATGTAGGAACCGGATGCAATAAGAGACTCGTGCAAGCCGCCCTTGCCATTGCAAGTTTTCTGCAGCACACTGTATATCTTGAGGGAGAGTCCGATGGGAAATTTTTATTTATCCCTCTTTAAAAAGTCCCCTGGCCATAATTAGCAAACAAGTGTGATATTTAAAGAAGACTGAGGTGTTAAAGGGGAGTATGGTAGTGATGCCTGGCTTGGTTTAGGAAATTCAAGAGGTCCCATTAACGGCTGAGTCTAAACAGAGCAGCTTTAACAGCTCACTGGGGATGACAGCTGTGTGCTGGTGAAGCTGTGCCAGTTGCTTTGCCAGACGCGGAGACATGGTACCTCGAGCAGGCTTAATGATGGAGGAAAATCACTGTAAAGGGAACCCTGCTTAAGGGGAATGAAGAGTAAGAACTTGGCTAAGAGAAAGAAAAAGGAGAGTCTGAGCAATGCCATTCATGATGCAGAGGAAGAAAGCTATCTGCTAAGTGAGCAGAGCGATCACCTTCTTGGCTTGTACATTCCTCAAGTCTTTAATCCTAACCTGAGGTTTGCGTCCACGGTTCACAAAGGTACAGACTGGATTGTAAGCTCCTGTCCCACAGACGTACAGTTGAGTTCGGTTCCATGGCTCAATCAGACGGATGAAATTTGCACACTCCTCCTGGAGACACAAAGACCAAAGTCAGTCAAACTGCAATAAATCTAAACAAAAAGCCATTCGTGGACATATTTTACTGGTACACCTCATGCAAATTTACAGAATGCTCAAGTGTAAGTCACAAAAAATAAAACAGTAACACTGTGCTTAACTATCAGCCAGTGGTGTTGTGCTCCCCACACTGGCCTGGCAGAGAGGAGGGTGGTGAGATTGACTGGGCTTCTCTGCTCTAATCCATTCCTGTCTCCTTGGCTAGAAGGTAGGGAACCAGCACTTTTACTGGGCCAAGTCCGAACTTCACAGGTGAGTGACATCTTTGCAGGTTCCTCACATTAAAACCCATGTGAGCTGTATTCTTTTAATGTTATGCATTTGAAAAACTAAATATTTTCGTTCTTTTTTTGCCTATCAAGTTGATGGAAATCACCTCAGCTGAATGACCGTGCTTAGGATATGAGTGCTGTCAACAGGCTTACTTACATTGGCGTCCTTCCCACTCACAAGGCACTCCATCCTTCTTCGTTCGGACACTGGCCAGTGGATCTGCCAGGGGGGAACATTTTATAGTTACAATCCAACCTGTTATACATCACTGGCATTTATGAGGTTTCTGGGCTAAAATGGCAGGAGGGATATCAACCCAGGCTAATATTAGTCCTGTTGGGATTGTCATAACCCAATTACAGTGTTTTAATGACCCAACACCAGAAAAAGTGCACTCCAACAAAAACTAGATGTGAGCTAAACATAATTGCTGCTGCAGGGGCAATAGAACAAATGCCCTGGGGGCTGCTGTGGTAAAGGTGCTGGCTTCATCCTAGTGTGACAGCCCATTTGAGGGGCCAGAGTTTGGGGTGAGGGGAGGCGGAGCACGGTCTTACAATATGTGGGTCCTTGTTGATGTCATGGAGGTCCAGGGAAAGGATGTGGTCCTTGCTGCCAACATACATGCGGTCATGGTCCTCATCCATACGCAGGATCCGGTAGTCAGACGTGTTGAGGAGATAGGCGAAATGATGAGCCGTACCGGTGGATCTCAGCTCTGTATGGAGACGGAAATATATCTATTAATGACAGCTGCGGTGCACATGCATATTTTCACACACACATGCATGCACAACTGACAGATTCCTCATGCCACTGCTGCATACCCGTGTGGAGTTATCTGATGGTTTTCCACCAGCACTGTTGTAACTTAACACTCCACATTAGAGACAAGTGCTACTGGGTGTCTCTCACACTGTGTTGATGGCTTAATACCGCCTGAGTGGATCAGAAGATCTAGAAAGTCTCTCATGATTGGCTGTCTCAGAAACGGTAGTTTGACAGTTAGATATGATGTTTACTACAAATTCCTACCAACTTAGGTGTACATACTCAGTTTAGGTGGGTTTAAATTGCTTCATCCCTAGTTGGATGCCAATCTCTGAAGGTCAGAGGACTGTGCGCCTTTGGTAACACAATGCAGTCGACATGTCCTCTCATGTCGAGAGTAACCCAATCTTCCTACAGCTCTGTGTTGGAGTGTTTGTTTGATATGTTCTTCTTGGTTCAGCAACCACGTACAGGCAGGGCAGAGAGGCCACTGCTAACAGAAAAGGCCCCATGCCACACCATAGACAAACACACTCCTTCGCAATCTATAGGGGAGAGGCATTAGAGGGTGGCACTCACATATTGTTGGACAAACTCTAATATTTCACTAACAGCTGGAAAGTCCCATTTCACTGTTTAGCTTTATTCTACAACCAACAGACCACAGAAAGCTGAAAAAGGGACCCACACTTTGAGGTTACCCTGAGATATTTTGTTTTGATTTAGCAGCCAAAAATGTGGCGAAGGGAAGTCAGAGGATAAGCTGTCAAATACAGTTAGCTTTGTTTAACTGTTTGTAAGGGATATACCAGAACAGAGGTGTGCTAGTGTTTAATAAAAGGAAGGAAGTGTGAAACCTGGGGTGTCCGACCTTAAAAGCAACATCCTAGACTTATAAAAATAAGATTAATTTCAAGATTTGAAAATGTTTCGAGCAGTTGATAAATAACCACATATTTTTTTGCGAGCTCTGTATGTGCCATCATGTTTGAAGTTACTGAGAGACATTCCTGTGAGGTTGTTAGGTGTTTCTGCGGAAGAGGTCTGGACACCAAAGCATGCAAGGCCATCAACATGTCCACCATTGGGCCTTAAAATAAACACCATCTACAGACCTTTTTAAACAGACTCCCTGTGGAATCTGATATTACCAGTCTTTCAAGCCAGATCTAAATTTAACACGGGGTTACGTCAATAAGCAAAGATTAATAGCATGAGATTTGCTATATTTGTACAGTTTAATTTAATAACTGTGTCCACCAAAAGTATGTTTACAGGTCAGCAGAGTGATTGACAGCTGTCAGAGCCGACAGCAGAGGAGCTGCGACATGTGGTCGGACCCTGTGATTATTTGTGTTGGAGACTTAAGTTGAATGATGAGTCTCTATACACTCTAGCTGTGTTTGTGTGTGTGCGGATGGCATGAAACACATCGGATAAGAACGCATTGAACACACACACAAACACACACGAACACACACACATTCCATAGGCCAGTCAAAGCCCTTCCTGAAACAGGTTGTCAGCAACTCCTCAGTGTGTGTTGCTGTCAGAGAGTAGCTGGATGGGACCGTCTGTCAGCTGAAGAGGGAATGTGAACAGTGCGTAGCAACAACACACCCTGTAGAGAGCCACACATGAGGAAACAAACACATATGTAATCTAATCTCATAATGACATCATAATGCACAGATAGTCTGGTCTGAATGCACTCCACAGCATGTCCAGATTTACATCCAAAACATGGCCCACTGTAATGAACTCTGGTGGAATATCTTTCCTCCTGTGTTTCTCATCACCCTGTATTATATGAAAAAGGACACAAAAATTATAAAGACAATGAACTCAAGGACAATAAGTATCTTATGTAGTTTGCTTGTGAATGTAGTAGAGTTGGTAGCAAGACAGCAAAACAGTGTCATAACTGGTTTGGCTGATCATATTAATCAAATACAGGATTGATTCTGTGTAGCTTTTTACCTGCGCGTCACACTGCACTCAAAGTAACACGACACTGGAGCATACATATTGGAGCACACATAGGCTTGACATGAGTGCTCTCTCTATTTCTGTATCTTTCTGTCTGTCTATCTATCTATCAAAAATTTGCATCGCTGCCAATATTCACATTTTACACATTTGCCATTGGGCCTTCTGATACCATAAGAATGAAACTGTTGAAACCACCATGAGCTAAAGAAAGGGAAAAAAAGTGTGAAGTCATTCTAGCTATTAGACATTATTCCCTATTCTGCCAGCCTTTCTCAGCTCAGTTCCAAAGTCAACTGTCCCCTCAGGCAGGGGCACATCGCATTGTGCTCTTATGAAATGTTGATCGCGGACGTACAATGGCAGCAGACTGAGCTCAGCTGCTACACTGCTCCGGAGGTCAGGCTGCCTTTGGAAACAAGCCCAGCAGGTCCCTGGACTGAGGCTGGTGCCAGGCAAACACCCAGTCACAATCAGCTTGGAAAAGACATGCAGAGAGACCGTACTGCTATGTGCCAGATCAAGACTCATGCAGCAGAGTGATGCCCACATTGAAAAGGAATTTGTAGGGTTGTGTTAAAGTACGTAGTAATTAACGTAGTAATTTAATGCTCTTTTCGCTTTTGCCACTGACAGTGATGTACTTACCTATAGCACTTGTGAGTCATCACCAGCACTCATTATTCGATACGATATCTTGTTGTTTTCGCCCATGATTCTATGGACTTTATGTAAAGCTCTTACTTTTTGGAAGTCGCTTTGGATAAAAGCGTCTGCTAAATGCCTAAATGTAATGTAATGTAAAAACCCATTGGATTAGCTGAAAAATGTGCTGGTCACAAATGTTTTTCTTCGCTCATGAAAAGTTGACGTTTGACAGGACAGCAACGACAAATTCCTGATGGATATAGATTCCACGACATAATGAAGGCAAGAACACCAAGAAAAACAGATATGATGATGAGCGTTAGTGAACAGATTTAAACATGTTGTCCAATAAGTAGAAAAGTTTGATAAACTGATAAAGTGGCCCCCCACCCCACACTGCCTCATTCTGGTGCTGGCTCATTTAATGTCACAGGCTTTATCTCCATCCGTCTAATGTTCTCCTTCCACTTCCCTCATCAGTCTACAACTCTGTGAGACTACTAATGTGGATTAATTATACATGGAAACATTAATTATTCTAAAGCATCCAAAATATATTTAAATGATTTTGGGGGCACTACGTCATTTTTGTACGTAATGAAAACAAACTCAGGCCATAAATAGCCAAAGCAGTGCTGTGATAACAGGAGCATTTAGTCTGTGCCCTTCTCGCATGCTCTCTTCAAGGACAAGTCGAGGTAAAAGGTCCAATCAGAAATCATTAACATTTGGGTCTGATTCAGTCTGTTGTCGTTAGACAAAATGAGTTGTTAATGATGTTGTGTAAATATTTATTGGACAAAACTGATCTTCAAACTGTCTCATTGGCATTTTCAACAAAACGTGACTCTCAGTAATAGACTTTTCGTAATCAAACTCAGGCATCTAAAGTGAGGCACACACATATACACAATCACGCAGACAGACACAACTTGGTCTCGTTGAAAACCTTTCCACAAAACGTTTTCCTTTTTATCTTGTGAGTCACCATGCCAATAAGTCAACTCAAGTTCAATAATTAGACAACCTCATCAACCAATGGCTTAACAGCTTTCAGGTCATATGACTCACGCTCTTCCAATTACCCTTCATTTTCTCAAAAAAAAAAAAATAAAATAAACAAAATAAAAGCCCTTCACCGGCAGATAAAAAATCTGCTGCAGGGAGAGATCAGACGGCGATGGGGTATTTCTTCTGAAGTGTAACATTTAACAGTTTATTGAGCACAGCTCTGTGATTTCATTACCGCGTATTTAATCCAAAATTAATAAGGGTGGTTATTAACCTTTTCCACCTTCGTTCCTTATTGGAGTTTTATTTTACTAATGTTTAGAGAAGCATAATGTGGCTGCAGGATGCATTTTGCCCACACTTACAGAATGTAAATGCGCTCATACGTGTGAACATGTGTGTGTCACCTTAAGCTCTTGACAAAGAGAATGTGCTGGTTTTAATAAGAGGGGTAGGTGTTGCTAGGTGCCATCCTATCATTACTGTCATTGTGGACAGAAGCGGTACATCTTTGTCTGCAGCTGGCAATCATGGAGGGCAAGATCTTACGTCAGAGCTCCACACCCCACCAGTGCAACACACTGCTTATTTTAACTCCAGTCTCTGGCCCCCGACACTTTGCATAGTACATACTGTCAAATGTTTTCTGTATGAGTAAGTATGGCTCTTTTTTCTGTCTCTGTACATGTTAATGATGATCTATCTGCCTGTCATCTCTCTCTGTTGTTTTCCCTGATGCTTCTCTATATTGCTACCTATATAGTATAATCGACTGTGTGCTTCCCTTCTGCAATGTGTCAGTGTACAATTGATTCGGATATGTTGTTTGTCCCGTTTTGGAAATCGAAAAGTTTACGTAATGGTTGAGGATTGGCAATTAAAGCAGCTTCTCTTGACGTTACCGTTAGAGTGCAGAGTTTTCTTATAAACAAACACAGTTGTGTTGTGTTTCTTGCCAAAATGTGCTAAAAGTGCTAAGTGTATGTTACAGTTTCCATTGGCCTTGCTAGGGCATTTCTCTGTTTCTTGGTGCATTACTGTTACCAATATTTAATTAGTATTATCGCTCCCTGTATTATCCACATTTTCATGCACATGCTGGAGCACAAACAACTCCTAATGTTAAACAACAAAATATCTTTTTCAAAGGATCGATTTGCAGCCTCTAAGTGTACAGGCTCCGCACGTCTAAATTTACCTGGATATCAGCTTTGATAGTGTTTAGTATATGTGTCCCCAAGAAAAGAAGGTAGACTTCCAGTCCAGAACAACACATACAAGCATTTTCTGAATTGTCGTTCTTATCAGTAGGACAAGTTTATTTGTCAGTGCTTTCCAAAACAATTGGGTGAATTAGAATTAGGTTTGTTGGGGTTAGGAAAAGCTTGTAGTTTGGGTTAGAATAAGTACATAGAGAATGATCATATTCATTGATAAAAGAAAACATTGTTGATTGGTAAATCTTAAAGTGAACAGTGCCCTCCTGTATCAAAGTCCAGTATTTTGTTGACAAATCCAATCGAACCAATCTCGTCCCTCTGTGGACAATTCCCATAGCTGATAGAGTACTTACTGATGCAATAATGATAGCTCTCTATTGTGCCATTTAAAATATGCCAGGAGAGAGTTCTAGCAGAATTTGAAGGTGAAGTTATACTCTAAGTATAAGCAGAGAGGAGGTGATTGAATGATCCTGGCTCAGTTTATCTCAGTAAAGCCCCCTAACATACATGGTGATAGACTGCCTGTGGTTGAACCAATGCATTTGAATGAGTGAATAACTTTCTAGAACCGTGTGGTGCTTTGCATCTAAAATGTAAGTACTAATTAAGTTTTTCCTTAAAGTAGACATCTTGAGTAGGGAATTAAACTTGGGTTGTCAGATTTAAAGGCAAATGAAACAGCAAATCCATCCCCCCAACAACTTAAAGGCCCTTACAATCCACCAAAGAATTTCTGTCTTACTGTTACCTCTTTCACCTTTTTCTAGTCTTAGCTCCTTCACACAAATCCCTCCATGGTAGGAAGATATATTTCTCAAATTTTCTGCACCGACCATGTGCCTGTTTCACAAACTTTCAGGAGATGAGACTTATCTATCTCGAGATTTGTTGCCATACAGCTGTTACATTTCGTGAACATTTTGTCCCATATTATTGGCGTGTCTGCCTATCTGTCCCGTTTAGTAGTATCACGTACTGTTCCATCCTCTGTTCCACATGACAACACACATTTTGCTTTTCCTTTTAAATTCTGCCCAGTCCTGATCTTTCTTTCTTTCTTCTTTCTTTCTTTCATTTTTTTTCTCCATCTCACTTATTCTTCTTGGCCCCTTAACAGCACAACCTAATTATAACAAATTTTTAATCTTTCACTCATTTTTTGCTCAAATGTTATCATCTCCCTTCACCACCCTTCGTGTGCCTTCCATCTCCCTCTGTGCCTCCTTCAGTGCAGACCAGAATTACAGACCATCCTGGATAAGGTCGTGTTTTTGTCACTGTGACGGTAATGCCTGGTACAGACTAATTATGTAGGAAGCGCTCCTTGTCTCCACACTGGGGGCGAGGGTGCCAGAATTCAAGGGGTTATGGACAAATTGGTTCCAGTGGGAGATGGAGAACAAGAAGCGGCTTTGATGAATGAACCAATGAGATACAGCTGCTCGAGAAATGGATTGGAGTCCACCGTCTGTGTAAATCTGGCTGTTTAGCTGACTGATATATGGCATCGGTGATTCTTATTAGAGTAGAGTTTATTCAAAATAGACAGAACAATCTGTGGTACACAGCGGTTGTATTTCACCTAGTGAGACAAGGTCATTCTCTGGATGTCTATATTCTGAAAGCTGTTTGAGACTTTTAATTTTTCCGTATTACTTTTTCTTCTCTGAGTCGAGCTCGCATGTGTGTTTGATTTGTGAGTGCGTGTGTTTAAATGTAAAGTACTGTAGCCACCAGAGCCCTTTATTAAATTTACTTTGGCCTTTTTCAATGCTATTTTTTTTTTTCAAGAATGACAGTTAACATAAAAAATTTGAAACAATATAACATGTTGAGAATGCAGAGGTATGGCCGAGAGAGATGTTCACCTGGTATTGACAGACCTTTTCTTAGCCGTCTTTAACTGAGATTCTAGTTCAAGTGACAAAGAACCTGGGCGGTTTTCTGCACCTGGGGTGCCAGGCCCTGCCGGAGCAGGGAGCCTGAACCCAAAGGTAAAAATCCTTCCTAAGTGTAGGCAGCACAGGCGGGCATGTAACTGAACGGTTGAGACTTCCCTCTTGTACCCTTTCTAGTATACGCCAGGTAGGCCTTGCTGTTAGTTGCTTACCCCAGCCATGTATTTAAGGAAACCTGCCTATAAGGTCCCTAATGTTTAATCATTAGCCATCATGTGGAGGGGGCTCTCACCTGAAAGGCGACAAAGAGAACCAATTCTGGCAGAGAGGGTGTGTGGACCAGAAGAAAAGGAGTCGTCCTCAGAAGAAGCTTAACCTTCTTTCTTTAAGGAGTAACGACAAGTCTCATAAAGGAAATGCCTCACAAAAGTTGTCTAACAAAAAGCGGAGAGGAGAGCCCAAAAAGGAGCCTCGAATCAGAGCTGCTGTGCTGTTTTATACAGACAACACTCCCCATTTAACTCCTCCTGTTGCTTGCCTTTTTTGGTAATAATTTACAAAAAAGTTGGTTATACAGATCCAAGCTTCCTCCAACCTTAATATCTCATACAAGATATCAGTTTTGGGGTTTCTTTTTGCCCAGTAAAATGTCTAAAATCTAAAACATTTAAAAACAAACACAGGCTGTTTCTCCACACCAGTATGCTGAAAGGCGTGTGATTTGACAATATCCTGAACATATATATGATGGACAAAAATATATATATATATCACAAGAAAAATGGATGCTAAGATGGTGGGGTATAAATAAAAGCAAAATGAAACAAAGTGCAATGTAAATAGACTTAGTGAATAATTCATGACGTACATGAACCATGTGACATCTATTGAAGATTTCGTTTCACAGAAAAAATTGCGGCAGAGGAAAACATCAGATCTGTGTGGAGTGATGAGGAAACTGTAACCTTCCTCTCATTAATACATTAAATAAACATGAATGCCCTATTTCCATCACTTTCTCCACATTATTGTCATTACTTTGGGGTTCACCTAAGAACAGCAGCCTGTAGCCAAATGTGTGCTAAATTTGGATCGAAACTTCACTACAGTCCTGTATCGCTAGTGGCTCATACTAGTTCTTACAGGATTACAGTAAGAACACATAAGATGGTAGGCAATATTCTTAGTGACCTACAAGTAAGGGAAAAACAGTGTTATGTGGTTACAAAGTGATGAAAAGTAAAAAAAACACATATTCCAACAATAAAGGTCTCTTCCATTAAAGTCAAAATAAACCATGTAAACCATGTCTTTTTAGCACACCAGTGTTCTGCAGCAGTGCAGTCAGTGCTCCCACAGGTGGCTGGGAGATATACGAATGTGACTACCATTTTATTTCAGTGGTATTGATGTAATAAAGCCACCAATGTCAACATTAAATGCTTCTGAAAAGTTCTCCACCTGACATCATATAGAAGATGCCTGACTGTGATACAGTACGTCGTTTGATGGTCCGTGGCTACGAAACTACCATCTTTTAGTTAACAGCCTTAAAAATGATTGCATTTGTTAATTTTATGGTAAGTCAGCATTGTCCAGTCAACAATGCCAGGACAGGTGATTTCAGTTACTAAATAACAATGGTAAGAAGCATTAATCATTTTGTTTATTGCATTTAAGCATTTAAGCATTTGACATATTGTTCTGTTTTCATCCCAACACCAAATGCAATAAATTTAGGACAGTTGAATGCACTACAAGAAACCATACCATTTAGACCTGCAACTCATGCTGGAAGTTACCAAGACTCTTCAAAACTATCCAGTTTTGAAATTGTGAAGGGTTCAAACAGGATAAATGCTTGCAGGGGAACATTTAAAATGATTGCCAGTGATTTAATATGTGTAAGAGATGTTTGTACTGTCTTAAAAATTACCAGCTTCATAAGCTATTAATCGCTATCTGTCCAAACACCCTACAGGCTTTTATCTGATGAAAAGGTTTAAAAGAACTAATGCAACTTTTTTCTTCTTCTCATCCTTCTCAATAACTGCACTTCCTGCTCCTAGCAGTGACCTATTCGCAACGACCTGCTAAGGCTTATGGGTAAGCAAATTCAGCAGATCTTAACACCTTCTCCGCATTGCACCTGATCGAGGGGGGAGAAAAATCCCCAGCACACGCACTTTTTTCCAATCCTCCTGCACCCTCTCTAATCCTCCCTTCCCTCTCTGCTTTCATCCATCCCTTTAACTCTCCTTCCTCCTCTCTCTCTCTCTCTCTCTCTCTCTCTCTTTCTCTGTCTCTCTCTCTTTCTCTTTCTACCCAGCAGGCTGCAGCAAGATTCATTCAGAGCACAATCAGCACAAGACATGAATACAGAGCAGAGCTGCGTCACACACACACACACACACGTACCCACATACACAAACACTCACAAATGTCTCTTCAACCTCTGAAAGTGATGATGAGCTAGCTGAGTGAGAGCGCTGTACACACACGTACACATGCATACCCACATGCACACGTACACACACACAAACTGACGCACACTATCTTTAACCTCTGGAAGTGATAATGAGAAGACAGAGTGCAGAGAGCTCTAACACTCTGTGCTGCTTCTGCTAACTATTTTTAAACTTTACTTTATTTCTTAAACTTGTGCATCCCACTGTGTACACTGCTGCATGTGTGTGTATGTACAGTCCATGAATGTATGCATGCTGGCACGTGCTCACCTTTCCTTAAACTTTCCTCCATGTGACTGCTAGCGCCAATGCAGCAGTATGGATTTTTCCGTTTTGACCTTTTTGCCCTTCAATACTAAGACCACATTTAATTCATTTATAAATGTATATTTACATTGATAATTAATAGGTCAGTGAGAGGCAGAATTTGGAAGGGCTTAGAGCTTTAAAGGCCAGTGCTTTGATTGCTTTGTAGTTTTAAACCTAAAATAGATTTTCTCTGAAAGGGTTAGCGTTAACTATCAAATAGCTTGCCATGAAATTTATTACATACATCCACGGTCCCCAGAGGATGAAACCAACTGTCTTTGGTGATCCCCTGACTTTTCCTTTAGTTTCACTTATCCATGATATATCTCAACAACTAACGAACTTTGATGAAGTTATAACGAATGTTGAACACCCATACAGATAATATGTTGAATTTGGTGATCCCTTGACTTTTTACTCTAGCACCACCTCAAGGTTCACATTTGTAGATTTGAGATTGTGAGTGAAATCTATAGGATGGATTGCTATGAAATTTGATACCGACATTCATGCCCCACTCAAGATCAACTGTTAAAACGTTGGTGATCCCTTAACATTCCATCAAGTGCCATGATCAGGTCAATGTTTTCCTTGGTCTGATACTTTTGTTTATGACTAAATACCAGCAAAACTAATGACATTCCTATCAACCTCAGCTGCACTTTGTGTTTACTGCCAATTAGCAAATGCTAACACGCTAAACTAAGGTGGTGAGTATGGCAGACATTATATTACATAGATAAACATCAGCATCAGTCACAGACTGTATATAAAGATGGTACGGTGTCTCTACATCCTCCCATTTAAAAAAATTAAGCCAAAACACCCTGGATATGGGAGCTGCCATTTTGCGCTGGTGACGTCATTTGAAGCCAGAGTCTACGCAGTAGTGATATCGAGTTCCCGCCTATACAGTCGCCTGAACCAATCATGAGCACACTTACAGTTCGTTACACCCCGTTTTTTTAGAATCAAATAACTAATTTAAAACAAACGTAACAAAAAAACGAACACTTAAACACACATTAATATTATAAGAACTACCTAAATTGAGACAAACCACCTTTGGGAAAAATGTATCTGATGTGTGCTTTGGCTTTTCAGTTTGGCCCATGTCCCATCCATTAACACACGGATGAGGCGGGGTTTATGACCTTTACTGTAGCAAGCCACCAGAGGGAAATGTTTTAGTTTCACTTTTAGGGAGCTGTCACGTCGTCCATCTTTATATACAGTCTATGGCTGTATTCAAAACCGCCTACTATACTAGCAGTATGTACTGATTTGGCCAAAATGTGGCATGTAGTATGCAGTATGCAAACAAAAGCTATAAAAGTATGCCAGAAATACCCAGAAGTCGTACTGATTCTGAGAAAATGTCCAGGATGGTTCAGATCAGTCTACCTCACATAATGACTAACAATAAATTGCAGTACAGAAATATAAATTAATTATTTTAAGATCATTTTGAAATAGTTTAGATTTATTTATCAACTGTAAATGTCTTCCTTATAATATATATTGGTCATTTAATAACAAAATGTAATTGATAATGATATTTTTGTTCATGTTAATTGTTTATGTTTAAAAATTGGTCCAAATCGGTATCAGCCTCAAATACCCAGTATCAGTGAGGCTGTTGCAAATCTAATGCAAAATACTCATGCTAACTGATCCTGTTTATGATTCCTTAACAAGCCAGTCATATTAACTTGCAAATGTACATCTGCTTTCCTGTCAAACAACAGCCTAATGAGGCACTTTGCCTGCGTCTCCCTGCAGGTGTTACAATGACCAAGACATGAGACCTTCGGCATCCTGTCACATTTGTTTATCATTGACTACATTTATGACTCATGAACATTTGTTATCCAGATTTGTGTGTTGATCAAGATCATGAACAAACACACACACACACACCAACAAAGAAGTCAACATGGTACTTCATGTCTTATCAGTGATCAATATTTCATTTGCTCTCCTCCTTTGCTCGGATGCTGACTGGCATCCCTTCCTAAGGGGACAGCTCAGGGACATACACACACATGCTTATACCCCCTCTCAGACACCCAACGCACACACACTTACACTGCTCAGGGCCATTGTTTGCTTTGACTGACGCGTTGGCCGTGCTGTGCTGACACCTCGCTGACACTCTATCCCTTTCAGATGCACATCACTGTTTACCAACTACTCTAAGCAAAACGCCACGTTTCAATGTGTATATGTCTTTGTGTATGTGTGTGTCCTCAATGCTTCCGGTTTGTCATCATTACACACTTCCCTTGTTTCACTTTTACATCACTGTTTGCACATTTAATCAAAGCCAAACTGTGTGTGTTCCCCCGCCTTTGTGTTTGCATGCGTGTGCGCGCATGCTCCATGCATGCCGTCTCTTTGGTCTTTTTTTTTTTTTTTTTTGGGTGGTTGTTTGCTGTTGTGCTCAGACTAGATCAGTGGAGCAGCAGTGTTATTGTAACCCAGTGAATAGGCACAGTGTTTAAATGCAAATTCACAGCACTGCCATGACAGGGACAGGGAATAGAGGATTGGCAGAGCAAGGAAGGACAGACACAGGTTGAGGTGACAGAGAGGGAATGAGGGATTTAGAGAGAAGGGAGTTGAAAGATGGAGAAAGGGAGATGAGGCGATGAAGGGGGATTTGGTAGGAGGGGAGGAGACAAGAGGTCAGGAATAAAGAGGAAAGGACAGAGTGAATGGGTGTTTTAGAGAGAAGGAAGAGAGAAGAAAATAATGGAGCAAAGTTAGAGTAATTGAAAGCCATCTCGTGGCTGGCTGAGGAACCAGGAGTACATGACTGAGCTATGACTGAACCATCACTTATTGTGCTGCAGTGTCACTGTCTGTGTGTATAAGTGAGTGTGCATTTGTGTTAGAGTATGAGTTAGTATATCATCACATCATTGTGTCTGTGTCTGTGTTTGTGTGTTTAGATCTTTCCATGCACCACCTGTGAAAGCTTATTCAATCAATGAGGCATGTCTCCCTCCATTTGATGAGGGTTTTTTTTTTATTCATCAGAGCCAAACTGACATATGACTGTGTTTGTGTGTGTCTCTGTATATGTCTTGAAGCCTGTTTTACATTATCCTCAGGTAAACTATTTATTGAAATTGCAAAACATTTCAGTATCATGCAAACAGTAGTTGTGGGGAGTCAGGTGTTTTAATGCGTCACTTATAGTGCCGAAGTGCTGGAGGTTGGTTAAACAAATTGCATCACTATAACAACAATTTACATATGTTTCTCCTTTGACATTGAACAGTTCACCCAATATTTGCAAAACCTAGTGTCTCTCAACATTGGAATCAACCGAGCCACAGTGACAATTTCAGATGCCAGTGCTTAGATGAATTCTGGAGCCACTCCATTACCAACAGATGGAAAGCCAACTTTTTAATAAAATATGTATTTTAGCTTTTTTATTTATTTATTTATTTTTACACAGCTGAGCGTTGTTTCATAATGCCACTAATAGCCCTGAAACAGAAAATATGCCTAGAAAATGAGGATGGATTCCATCATATCTCGTGAGCTGGTTTCCAATCAATACTTAACTCCAGAATTAATCATTTTATGAAAACAAACAATCAAAAGGTTTTGACTTTCTGACCTCAAGAAATTGCATATTTTAGTTTTATTCTATTTTTTTTTAAGTACAAAACTTGACGTAATTGTTCAACATACGTGTTTGAGTGCTTACTTTTTGACCATGTTTGATGCGTCATCCATCTGTTGTAATAAAGGTGAAAGGTAATGCATGTGTGAGATTTTTGTGAGATTTTTGCTGCCACTATGACTGTGCCATTAACCCACAGCTATGACAAATGGCACCCCTCCTACAGATACACACACATCGCCCACTTACACACACAGTGATGTTATTGTCATCCATCCCTCGAGTGAAGCTGTGACTTCTATCAAGCTTGTTATTGTCAGCTTTTCTTTAGGAGTGAGAAAGGAGCTCTATTTCTTAGCTTATGTATGGTCCACCCA
>JAVQJL010093228.1:0-10397 GCA_036024295.1 Nannoperca obscura
CCCACACCTGTCTGATCACCTGACGCCTTGTGCTTCATGCCCTCTCCGACCGTTTTTAGCAGTGCCACCACAATCCATTCATTTTGCAGCAGTTAGTGAGTCCAATGTTATCATAACCAATAGAAATGATGGCTAAAGCTTCAAAACCGTTGAAATAAACCATAGTTTTCCTTTGACATATTCTACTTTTACAATGCTGTCTGCACATTTGATTCACAAGGAGGCCTTTTCACAGATGTGTTGTGCACAGCTTCAGCTCCTAAAAGTAATAATGGATAGGTTTGATTTAGGGAAGCTAATGAGCAGGCCTAAACAATAGTTGGTATTGTTTGGCAGTGCTTGTTAAACTGGCACAGCTTAATAAAACCTTTCCATTATTGATTTGATTAGCTGCAGCTTTGATCATGGACACCCACACACCAGCATCTCAACTGTATCTCAACCTCAGATAACTGTTCATTCAGTCTGCTAATTATACTGGTTATTAATAACGCTGTGAGACATTATCTAGAGCTGTCTTGCAAATGGCAACCATGAGAATTATTCCCATCACTACCTTTCATCGCAAATGACATGAATGTAGCACAATGTTACCCTCACATTTCATTTTACCTGGGTAGGGGATCTATGTCATGTGACTATTGTGGTATATGGATGGGAAAATGCAATTTACTAAAGTATTTGGAAAAATTAAAAGGTTTTAGGTACACTTTCCTTTGCAGTTTTCTATGTCAGTTTATAATGTATTTTTCATCAGTATTTGTCTTTTTTTCATGGATCAAGAGGGAGGACGGTGGCTTCCTGGGCATTTACCTCGATGCGATGCCATTGCTTAGAAACAAGGGAATCAGCTACCTTTGGAAGGGCTGTCTAGCAGTCAACAGATAAAGCTGAGGCTGAACCTGCTGCCAGCCCCCAGCTTTACTCAACCTGCCAATTAACTGATTGTGGGCAAGTGATCAGCAGCGGTTGGCAACACAAACACTTCCACCTCTTCCATGTCAGCCTGCTCGAATCTGTTCTCTCTGCGAATACATGAGTGTAGTCCAATTAAATTCCATTTTTCACACATCCACCCCCCCCCACCCACCTATGTCTGTGCTTTTTTCGTGCACTGCATTAGTGCGGGATAAGTGAAATCTGTATTTTTCTCAAATTTACTGTCATTATTATCACATGACCTCTGTGTTTGGCAAAAAATGGAAGCTAATTTACAGTGGAATTATGGACATGGCAGATTCGCACAGGATTAAGATCACAGGCGACCACCATCATTGTTTTTCTGCAACGCTAACAAGAAAAAAGGCAGCTTGGCAGAAAGTGGTAGCTCTTACGTGAGTACCAGGTATGTAACGTACGTGTGTAGTTTTGTAGCTCATGGTGTGAACATACAGTAAAGCTATAAAATGTGCTGAACACTTCATTCAATATGCAAGTAGTGTTACTTTAAAATATATCTTCAGATTAACTTAAATAACACAAAAAAACTATTTATGGTTTAAATTCTAGAATTCATCTATACCATTAAATATGTTACATCTTTAGGTGTTAGGTTTAATTTAACACAGAAAAACTCAGGGTTGTTTGGGTGTGATCATATCAAATTTGTCTGATAGTGACCAAGCAGCCCTCAGTCATTGATTCAAATGTTGCCAAATCCTGATTGGTGCAGGGAAGTATATCACCTTTTCCTAACTGAACTTGAGCACAGAGAAAAAAAAAGAAATACAAAAATCTCCAGTTTGAAATAACCGAAACTCAAGGCCTTTAAACTGTGTGGGGGCCAAATCATTTCTGCTTTGGGAACTAGAAAGACTTGATAGCAGACGTATGAACATTACCTGGTGTATGTGAGAAGGCGATCTGGGCCACAGATCACAGGGAGAATGACACGGTGTGGATACTATATGATATATGATATTATATATGTTTTTGCATGTTAATGTGATAGGAGTTTGCTGTTTATTTGCTCTGGCTTACGTCAGCCTTTCTGTTTGCTGTTAGTTTTACTGCCCTCTGCAGGACATCAATACAGGGCACACCACACACACAGAGAACAAACACGTGCCCTTTTACCATTTGGCAGTGGTACAGTAGATGCACATCCTCTGCAGGGTATTTGCAGTTGTATGAAAGATTAGTACATTAAACACCTGTATTAGTGTTTGATGACACACTGCCGATCGCCTTACTCGCATAGATTAATAAACCAATCATCACAAGCAGCACTCACGTACGCAGTTAACTTTAGCAAACAGAGACACACACACACACACACACACACAAAAGGTTCAATACACTTTTCCCTCTCTAAGTTAGTCTCATTCAAAGTTCCACACAGAGCCATGACAATTAATCACACAATGCCACATAACACACCCTGCATGGTGTGCCTCTAAATGGGGTAAATAACCCCAGCACTCATCATACAGGGAGACGTTTCGTCAAACAAATATGATCAAAACAAAACTAATGACGTGTAAATTGTTTATGATGTATTCTGAAATGAGCGGGCCCAGCGCGCTGTCTGAGAGTAATCACAGACACGAGAAAGACATAATCAGGAGGAAATGAATATGAACATAGCCAGAGCGCACTTTGACACCCGGCGCTGTGTGCTGGAGTGGTCTGAAGGAGTGTGATACAAATGTGCCGCGTCGGGCATCAGGGAAAACATGTGGTCTCTGCCATTTGTGCTTGGTGAGAAAAATGCTGTTTGAGGAGTGAATGAGTGACACAGATATGAAAAGTGTTCCTCCGTTTCATAAAAGAGCAATCACAATACTGAATGCAGGGTTATTTGTAAAAGAGGAAAGCTCTATTGAATTTCCTGAACTGGCTGCTATTGAACAGTGATTCAGTAAATGAACTCCAGGGGCATCATTACACTACATTTCAATTAGCCATCACACTGGTTATCAACAAAGGTTGTTATAATGTGCACATTTGTACATTATAGTTACATTAATAGTTATGTGTCACCAGAAACAACTACACCTACTATGTTAAATGCATAATGTGTTTATTAAACAATATAATATTTTACAATTATAACAATACACATATCTATTATTATTATTATCAACCTCTTTTCCTTGATATCAAATGCAGCCAGGACTGATGTGTAATGTGGAAGGTGTTGCTCGTACTGTTTTGATTTTCTGGGATTTTCCACCACTCACTCGGTGGAAAAGTTCTAGTAAACTCGCTGTATCTGTCCAGCACCAAACAGCAGACAGATGCAGTTAGCAGCTAGCTGGTGAACATAGTGGAGAATTTAAAAACATCATCAGCAACTTGTTTTTCCAGAATCAGTGTCTCCATTACTCTGGATAATGCAGAGCACAAAGTGAGGTTTGTTTATCATTGAGGGTAACCAGGACATTGAAATATATCTTTTACATTTATTGTTTAATTGTGTGAAACAAAACTTAGACTACAAACCAAAAAAAAAATGTTTTAGGTGTTTTGCATTGCTTTGTAAAATCATAAGTCACAATATCAAACTGTTTAAATAGAATTATCAAAAGTGACTGTAATGGGTAAGTTGGTGGTAGTTTTAGTTGTAGTACTGGTAGAATTGAAACCTGACTTACCTAAGAAATGTGTGACCAGTCACCTGAAAAAATTTTACAAAAAGTGTGTATAAATGTGTATTTTGTAGAATTCAGACTCCACTTCAGGTCATTAAAACCTCCAGAGTCCCTGAAATACGTAGCCTAGTCACTGTTAGCAGTAGTACTAGCTTTAGTGTGGAACCATGGCCAGTCTATACCTCCTCTGTTGGCCCCCTTCTACAACCAAAGCAGTGTGGCACCGCAGCTGCTGTGCGACATGTGCAAACCAAAGCCAGCCCCTGCCAAGGCAGTGAATTACCAGTGCTAATCCCACAGGCTGAAGCTGAGGATCTTACATCGGAAAACAAAAGCTCCATTTTCCCAGTCTGACAGAGGCGTAGATACAGCAGAGGTTTAGCGGGGTCCTCAGGGTGCTGCCCGGGAGGGTTTAGGACTGGATGAAGGTACAGACACAGAGTGTTTTTGGGAGAGATGATAAGAAAACACTGCGAACAAAGAAAGTAAATCAAAAAGGTGGTAACGTATCAAGTCAAGTAAGGTTTAATATTATAGCCCTTTCAACGATTATCATACATAATGAAGGAATAAATTACAATGACCCTCCCCACATACTTTTGAGGATAACATAATCTCCCATGACAAGGAAAAAATTTAAAAACTGGTCTTATATAGGGAAAATGCGTTTAGCCTAGCTTAGCCTAAAGCCTGGAAGCAGGGAAAACCAGCCATCAAGCTAGTCACTTGGGTGTTGTTGCACGTAATGTTATCGTGGTTGCTGCTTAAACAAGAAGTGACGTGTATGTACAATAGCACATCTCAGGTACAGGTATGTGTATGTGGTTGGTTTAAAATGATACTCTATCTGACTCCATGCCAGGGCTGTTCTCTCATCCATCTTGTCAGCAAGCGATCTCACATTTCCCACCATGAAGGAAGGCAGATGCGTATTTAGTAGTGTTTTGTTCCGGCTCTACAACCCTTCTTACTCCCAACCCTACTTCTCCTTAACTCCTTGGGAATGTCCGGCCTGTCTCTTGCCAGTATGCTCGGTCGAAGCGACAACAGACCTGGTGTAAACAATGGCTCCGTTGATGTCGTTTTGTTGTGCAAGGACAAAAGTGTCCTCACAACCAAGAACATGGTGAAAACTCTCCACCTCATCACAGGAATAACTAACTAAGCTAACTATACACAACTACAACAAAAACAAACAATAAATAAGTATTAGTGAGAATAAAGAGCAGGCAAAAAACTGAGAGCAACTGTTGCTGGCTACCACTTGTACAGCGCAGGAAGTTCTAATTATTAGTTCTTTGCTTTCATTGCAAAAGATAAAAAGATTGATGTCAATCACGCGTCTGTGTGAAATACAGAGCTGGAGTCATGTGTTTATGTGTTACATACTTATCTGAGAGGATTTTCCAGACGTGCATGGTTTTAAAGATATTTATTTCTAATCTTTTCTTTCTTGTAATCACAGAACACACACATCAGCCTAATGCGTGGCTGCGCCAACTCAGAATCGCATCAAGCCCCCAGGCAGTGCACTGGGCTTTGAAGCCAATTTGAAATAGTGGCCAAACCGTGTCATTACAACTTCCCCATGTGACGCACACTCGCCCAAAAACTTTTTCCCACAGACTTACATTGTGAAAGAGTTGTCTGTAAATCAGCGGATCATTTTTGATGCAGATAATCTGGGTCATTTTATACCTGGAAGTCTCTGAGAGACTCTCATAGGAATGTATTGGGCTCCGCCTCTGTTCAATGTTCAAAATATTCCTTTTTATTCTGCATTTACAGAAAAACAAATGTTAAAAGAGTAACGTGCTAGAAAGTTGCTACATGTCACTAGATTATGTGCTTAAACTGTGATGTCATAATATTTAATGATTTACATATACAAGATTTAAAAATGAAAGTTAAAAAGTGAAGCTAAATCTTAATAGTAACTATTTATCTACTGTTATGTTTAAAGCTAACATTGTTTATTCAAAATACATCTTAGTCTAACTCTTATTTTGAAAACCTTTTTATGTAGGTGCTGTATAGACTGTGGAAGAGTCACGAATAGAGGATCTAGACACTAGAATAATTTCACTCTTGGAAAAAATCCCTAAATAGTCAAGTTAAATAATTTTGAATAACAACTAAGGAGGAGAAGTTCCCTGGACAAACAGTGGGGATCAGTGATTGGCCGTTAGGTATGTCCGCTGCTTATTGGTCGACTAAACTCGCATTCCAATGTCATGCTAAATATCACAGTTTCCACCTTGGCCTGTATGAGGCGGATATGCAAAATCATGACAGAGTATGTCTAAAAAACGTCACACCCATAAAACACATAAGGCAAGCCCAACAATGACAGTCACAAGCAACCATTCCAACAGCTGAATGATCGTAGAGTGCCAGGTGAGGTGATGCGAAGGTATAGGGCATAGCAATTTCAGTTTTTAACCTTTTTGGTTTCTGATGCCTTTTTTAAATGTGTCTCATATGATATCAACCAGCCTGTGAACGCAGATTGGCGGCACTGCAATCTTTGCGGACTCGACTGTGATTTGAGGGAGAGGGGCACAATTTTTTCTCTTATATAATGTAAATATATATGTATATATGATTCATTTTGTACTAGCTGTTAGCATCTCTTCTAGTGAATAATATATAAAGAAAATATGACAAGTACTTTAAAAGTCTAGCTTTTGTCTTAATCATTTGGTGCCCCCTAGCACGGCAAATGGGCTGGTGCCCCAGGGCACTCACACGTGCCATAAATGCATAATCTGGGCTTGTTGCTAGGAACTTCTCAGAAAACATTTACTGTAACCCAACATCTTCTATTAAATCATATTCAGTGGGAAGAACCCAATGTTTCCTTTTTTCAGCTGTATAATAGAACATCCTCCTGATTTCATAGGAAATGTATCATGTGCAGCATTTCCAGAAGTTAATTTACCATGGCACAGATATCCTGCTGCTCTACCTGTTTTGATGTCGATGTAAATGGCTGTGTTTGAGGGCTTGAGGAAACATGATTTCTCCATACAATCTCTCGGCGCAACAGATGGATTTTCCCCTCCAGGAGCTGCATGAAGAAAAAGAATATTCAATATGTAATTACCTTCAGTAGACATCATAACGGTGTTGTCAAAAATTCAATATGCACCCATGACACCAGCGCTGTAATGCGAAGGAAATAAATGTTTGTTTGGCTTCATGGAGGAGCGCGAGAACCACCTCAGCTGTTCATCATGAGAAGCAGGTCGAACCCTCGTCTGATACTGGGAGATGTCTTACCATGACTTTCTGTGGACGTACACACACACACACACACACACACACACACACACACACATACCCACCAGCTACGTCTCTATGTGGTATTTGTAATGGTTGTGTGAGACTCCTTCGCAATATATTTGTTATTCTTATTAACTGCATGGGTGCAATTTATTTTCCTCTCAGGCGATGGAGGTGGTTGGAAGTGATGGCAACTCTGGTTGGAGCTGATAAGCTGCTGCTCACTCTCAGGCCTGCAGGAGGGACCAGATTTACCAGGAAGACAATGTCCACGAGGTCAAACACTCAAATGCAAAAACCGCACGCACAGACACAGACACAGACACAGACACACTCAACTATTCTTGTGAGGACTTTAGATGCATTTCTACTACAACCTCTAACCTTTCCATTAAATCAAATACTCCAGTAACTCAGCAGCTGAAGCGCAGATATTTTGGATGATTCTTTGTTTATGTCTGTGTGACTTTGAAATAGCCGATTGTGACAAATGAGGTAAAACAATGTGGAAAATGGGGCACCTCAGCTCACCCGGTACAGTGCATATCATGTAGGCTGAGTACTCACTTCAGCTGCCCAGGCCCTTTCTGCATGTCCTTCCCTCTCTCTCTGCCCCGTCCGGTCTCTCTAAAGCTGTCTCTATCACAAATAGGAGAAAAGCCAAAAAATATACCGTCTAACAAATGAAGAAAACGATTGACAGAAATTTGAATTATATGCACATAGGCTATACATTTAGCCAAACTGAACTTTCTTTTATTTTTGATTCTATTAGTTTAAAAATGCGATGCGTTTTAAAAGTCTTAATAGACTTTAAGTGACAAAGCCTAGAAGTCAGGTCGCACTATAGAGTAAAAACACTATATTTATGGAGTAGAGTTGGAGAGGGTGGAGGGGTGGGTCAACACAACATTAGACTTTAGAGGCCAAAACACACTACTAATGTAATATGTACAAACCCACACTGGTGGCTAGGGGCTCAATGACACGTCGCCCTGCACTTCACTCCACTGACCTAAAAAAATCCCTTTTTTTCCAGAGAAAAAGCTGATAGTATTTACTCGTGTGTTGCTTGCTTTTTACTGTAGTTTTAACTATTTCATGTGTGCCTGTATTTACTAGGCAAAAGTTGAAATAAAGACAGAAAGAAAGAAACTCCACTCACTCCCTACTTCTTCAGCCTGGCTCCCGCAGCAACTCTTCTTCTCCGATGCTCCCATGGCAGATGGATTTCTTCTCCTCACCTCTTGCTGTCGCTGTCTCTCATGTGTGTAGAACAATGAATGATGAGAGACTAGACTGGTTGACACGCTTCTGTGCTAGCGTGTTTTAAGCATAACCACTCATCTGAACTGTTTTTGTGCCTAACCCTAACCAAACCTCAACCACAGCAATGTAAAACCCATCGTATTGTTTAACAGTATCTTAGGATATGTGATAGGGGTGTCACATGGACAATCAATATGTTCTTTAGTTTAATTTGGAGGCCTTGTTTTATGTCCATTACCAACATTTTCTTGCATTCTACAATATCTGCACATGGCGACTACAGTATGATTAAGGTTACTGTAGGAAAAGATCATTGTAAAAATAATAAGGTGGTGCACATTAAATACAGGTCTGTGACAGGATGTGAACTTTTGGCTTTTGACACCAAACCTCCACCCCAAACTCCAATCCCACACTCCACCTGTTTCCTACATTTACATGGCACACTGCTTTCTACATTGGCACTGACCATTGGTAAAATGGAAGTTATTTCTGAGGGATAAAGATGAAGTAGTCGTATGGTGGTTATGGTTGTTGTGTTTGTTATAATTGTCCTTGCTGGGATGTGAGACCTAAAAGAACCTGGAACTCACATTTAGTTTCACCTCCTGAGCAGTGATCAAATTTAGTTCTAGGAGCTCCAAACAGTAGAGACACAAGCAAAATCTATGATTATGGCAATATGTTCTGTTATAATATTACTGCAGTGGAAACATTCTATAGGTTTATATGATCAGAACATTAATGGGTGTGACATTGAGAAAAATGTCACACGGTGGGTGGTCTGTTCCTCTGAGCTTGGGTCCTCTACCAGAGGCCTGGGAGCTTGAGGGTCCTGCACAGTATCTTAGCTTAGCTTAGCTTAGTATCAATAGCCCTTGGTAATTCTCTAACTTTTCGTGTTCCTTCTTCCTGATGTTGCCGTCACTTGGGATTGCTACATCTATTACTACTGCCTTCTTCTGTTGTTGGTCCACCACTACTATGTCCGGTTGATTCGCCATCACCAGTTTTTCCAGCCACTGGTAGGATTTCTCGATATCAGCCACTTCTTTTATCTGCCGGTGGTACATACCGTGCAGGGGTTTGTCCTCCCATGATGGTTCCACCTGCTCTTCTTCCTCGTCTGGCTTCTGCTGCCTGAGGTACTCCCTAAGCATCTCATCACTTGGGACCATCTTCCTGATGTACTCATGGATCTTTGTTGTTTCTTCCTGGATAGTGGTTCTGACACTCACTAGTCCTCGGCCTCCTTCTTTTCGCTTAGTGTACAGTCTCAGGGTGCTGGACTTGGGGTGAAATCCTCCATGCATTGTGAGGAGCTTCCTGGTCTATATATCCGTGGCTTCTATCTCCTCCTTTGGCCAGCTTACTATGCCAGCGGGGTATCTGATGACGGGCAGGGCGTAGGTGTTGATTGCTCGGACCTTGTTCTTCCCATTCAGCTGACTCTTCAGGACTTGCCTTACTCTGTGGAGGTATTTGGCTGTGGCTGACGTTCTTGCGGCCTCTTCATGGTTGCCATTTGCTTGAGGGATCCCAAGGAACTTGTAGCTGTCCTCCACATCTGCTATGTTGCCTTCTGGTAGTCTGATCCCTTCAGTTCTAACTACCTTCCCTCTCTTGGATCCCATCCGGCCACACTTGTCTAGTCCGAATGACATTCCGATGTCATCGCTGTAGATCCTGGTGATGTGGATCAGTGAGTCGATGTCTCGCTCACTCCTGGCATACAGCTTGATGTCATCCATGTAAAGGAGGTGGCTGATGGTTGCTCCATTTCATTGCCGGTATCCGTAGCCACTTTTTGCGATGATCTGGCTGAGAGGGTTCAGGCCTATACAGAACAGCAGTGGGGATAGTGCATCACCTTGGTATATGCCGGAGTACAGTTAGTTTCTTGAGTCAATAGGTGTGGATCATATCTGGGCCGGGTGCTCTCCAGCTCTTCATACCTGACACTCTTTCTTGGATGTCTGCCGTTGTGATCGTTACTGGCTCTTGTTCTGGGAGATTGCTATGGTCTGCTCTTAGATCCACTAGCCATTGTGCATTGCTGTTATGTGATGCCTCTTTCTCCCATATGCTTTTCCAGTATTGTTCAGTCACAGCCCTGGGCGGATCAGTTGTGGTGTTATTACTGTTCCACTGAGAGTACACTTTGGATGGTTCGGTGGAGAACATTCTGTTTATTCTCCTAGCTTCTACCTCTCTGGTGTACCTCTTCAGGCGGGTGGCCAGGGCTGTGAG
>JAVQJL010093231.1:0-23104 GCA_036024295.1 Nannoperca obscura
TCTTGACTCTATTTTCTATTCATTTCACAACGTATGGTGGTGAATAAGTGTGACTTTTCATGGAAAACACAAAATTGTTTGGGTGACCCCAAACTTTTGAACGGTAGTGTATATTAAATATTATGTTAAAATATTAAATGCTATTTATGTAAATGAAATATTATTTATTCATATATTCCAACATTTGCAGGCTCAAAACAAGTGCATTAAATACACTCCACTAGTTTTAAAGGATTAGTTGGATGAGAAAACCGATACCACTCTCATATCTGTCCGTTAAATATAATGCTACAGCTAGCAGTCTTAGCATAAAGACTGGGAGCAGGGGGAAACAGCTTGCCTGCCGAAGCTAGCTTTATAATTAATTAACTAATTCTCCCAAAATCTCACACTTTTGCTTTTAACTGGTGTTGTTTGTTCATTTAGTTTTTGGTGTATTTTGTTTTTCATTTGGTAATATTGTGCATTTGCATCAGTAACAGCAAACAATATGAATCCAGCTGTGACCCTTGTTGCATGTCAGTCTCCCCCTTTATAGCAGCAACAAATACTGCATGGTGTGTGTATGGACAGACGAGATATTTCAGTCATTTTAAATAAATAGTAATAATTTAAAGGAAATGGCATCTGTGGGAATGTTGCATAAGACTTACAAGTAGTAGTAGCTAGTTTATTTATGAAATCTTCTTACGTCCTGTACATTGGATTAACTCCAGCGGATGTAAACACACAGGAGCACACATTTTATTTTGGCAACATTTTAGAAATACATTTGGATGGAAGCCTTTGCACTAAATAATAATTAACTGTAACCCCTACAGTATATAGCACTTTTCATTCAGTTTCTGCAGACAGAAAATATCTGTACCATTAAAGAACGATATGAACTTGTTTGCCAATCAATTCTCTTCAGACTCTTTGAATTTTTCCATTTTGAGCGTACAAGAGGGCTGTTTTCCGTAGCATCTCACAAGTTTGCTTAAAATCTGCTTGACCACTGGATGGGAACATGTAACGAGTGCGAAAAAACATGTATAATTTTCTTAACACTGTGCTCAGTCATTGCCTCTGCTGGATCTCGACAACCTGCCCATTTTACAGCCTATATCAAGGTGCTCCTCCTTCACTGTAAACTTGTGGCACATGAACTCACAGGCCTCCTCGGGCCTGCAATCACATCTAACCCCAAAAGCACACAGTGAAAGTTGCCTGCAGGGAGACTGACCCCTCACAAGGTATGGAAAACACAGAGAGCAGCCCTGTTCCCCACACAGGGGCACACTGGAGCCTTCAGAGGAATGAAAGCAGGAGGACAGAATTGGTGGGAAGGACACACATTGGAGCTCTGTATTTCTGTATTTGACTTCCTCCTCCACCTCGCTCTGGCACAGCACCTCTCTCTGCTCCATCCCATTTCCCTCCTGTCCACACATACGTCTTTGAGACACCTAGCCCTAGGGTTGCATCTGATTTTGGCGGATGCTGTACCTCCTGCTTTCTTGCCTGTTTTTCTTGTCTGCTCTGTGATCTCCCAGGCCCAAAAGCTCCAGCCTAGTTGATCCAACTTCCTCTGTACCCATAAGCCCAAGTCTTTGTAGCAGACCGTGTGGACATATGGAGCTTTATACCAGAGAGAGGAGAGGAAGCCTGTCTTTCAAAGAGAGGAGTAATGGGCCCTGAGGGCACTTCTCAGCTCCCATGTAAGCCTGCTAGCCCTCGCTTTTCTACATGCCTAGAGAGGTGTTACATAAATGACAGAATATCCTCGATGGCCACTTTATGTTATGCTAAAAGCCTTCTCCCAGGTTGGTGTTTATGTTAATGACTTTAGTCAGCATTTGAAGTGTCTGGATGATGAGCAGTTAGCCTAGAAACGAAGGAGTGGCTCTGACCTTGACCCACTTCAGGGAAATGCTCTGGTTTCTGACTAATAGAGTATGCCCTATTCTTTCTCCCACAACATGCACTCAAAATAGCTCTGGCATGCCCCATTAAGCAGCATTTTAATTGTTAACATGGCATACTCTGTCCTTGGCACACATTAACTACTTCATTTAAATGTCAATCCCAATTAAAGAAGGGCAGTGGAGACGATCGTTTTAACCGAGAACAAGTTAACGCTGCAACGACAAACGACATTATTGGCTTTTAAGGGAGTTAGGGTGCAATCTTAAACCTTAACAGTTTTTGGTTCTCACCTGACGACGGACAGGTCACTCAGGGGAACCAATTGCGATTTAGAATAATAATGGGGGGCTCTGCTGTTTTTACACTTCAAGATCCGTCTTCTGGGGCTCTGGAGGAGCATTGTAAAGTCAAGAAAAAATAACTCTGTGTCACCAGGGTTATCTCAGCTAGGGATTAATGACCTTTTAACAGAAAACTTATGTTACAAACTGGGGGTATGGAGTGAAAGTCGTGGGCGTTTACCAGGTGAAGAGGGTCTAAGGACTGGGTTATGCTTGAAAAAAAGAACTAACACAATGTGTCGGCTGACCGTGTCAGAGGTGAAAAGCTGGCCATCATAGAGTGGAGCGAGATACGATAAACAGCTTTCCACTTGAAAAGTGACAAGTAGTCGTGTAAAGATGGAAAAAAGCGAGCTTGAGAAATAAGTTCAAACCCTGCCTACTTTGTCACCTCATGGTGTGTAGTGGTTGTGAATGGTGGTTTGTTGATTTTGGAATGCTACAGAAATGTCTGGATGCAGTACCCCCCAATGTTGATGTCGGAAGGTGTGGGTGTAGGGGCTTCCCAAGACATATACAGTACCAGTCAAAAGTTTGGACACACTTTACCATTCACTTGAATGTGCCTGAGACACTTAGCCCACCTGCCGCACTTTCATACATTCAAATCTCTCTTGTGATTATCCCAACTTTTGTATTCTTTTAAGAGACACAGGGGTTTCTGGGATGAATGTGGTCTGATGCATGTCCCTATGCATGGCGGCAATTTTCAGTCCTAGGCTGCTGCATTGCTTGGCTACTGGAGAGGAGGTGCTCATATTTGTCGTGATGCAGTGAGAAAGCAGAAGCCTGTGACGGATGTTTGTTTCTTAGCGTGTACAGTTCCTCCCTTCCTTCCTCTAGCTGCCGCCATAGGCAGGCCCCTCACACACACAAACACACACAGACACAGTCTGTAGCCTGTTCAGCTGTGCTGGGACACAAACCCCATTTCCCCTGGAGAGCAATAATGCTAGCATTAGGTTTTGCACAGAGTGGTGCCAGCCCAGGGGCCTGGCATGCAATCGTCCACTGTTGCAAACAGAAGCACACATACACTGAATCCATCAGCACTGCAGTACCAGATGGATGGCAAACAGGGATGCTCCCAGGTCCAAATCACCTCCTGCAGCTGGGTGATAGAGTCCCACAGTGGTGAGAGGGGGCAGGCAGGGATTGGGGCCTAGTCTATCTTTCTCTCTCTGCTTGTGCTGTTTTGTTGTAGCATTAGACGAGTGTGGCGACGATTCAAAATTTAGACAGCTTAAAGACCTACACCACAGCTGTTTGTCTCTGCGCGTATCGCTTTGTTGTTTTTGGTGCGTTTTCTTCTGTGAGGGTCTAGCTGCTTGTTATGCACCATCTGATAATGGGTAATGCATCAGTGGCTGCCTGCCTGATGACTTAGATAGGTAGAGGTACTTATATTGGCAACCAAGCGTAGTGTTGTCATGGGGAAGATGTGTGGGCCTCGCCTCCTCTACTGAAGTGAACCAGTGAGCTGTGCTTGACTGCCCACCACCAAAAGGTGCAAAAAGAACGCTGCCACACTCATGCTTGCACACACAAGTACACATGTAGAAGTACCAACATTGCAGTACTTGCAGAGTGGATGAATCAGTGAGCTCTCGAGCATCTCAAAGAGGAGGAGGAGGAGATGTAGGAGGGGTTGTCTGGATTGATCTAGTCACATTGCGCGAGCAACAATGAATCACAGCATCACCTCAGTTTTAATCAACACACAACACCAGCTACCAAATGACTCACTCATGGAAATACGGATCATTTGCATTACTGGTTGTTTGCTATTTTAATGCTAATGTGTTCTCCGGTGCCCACCAGCCTACTTGAACACACTTCATCATTCAGCCTTTCTTTTTATAGCATATCTCTTTCTCTATCAGTCTCACTTGCTCCGTCAACCCCTCCATCCACCCACCTATTCCTCCTCTGTCCCACAGCCCCCATTTCTGTCTGCTGCCATGCTCCCATGTCTCCCATTAGGAAAGGAAATGAGGCGAGGTGCCGATGCAAATATCTTGGACCCCTTGCTGCTCCCTGACTCATCACCCAGAGACAGATACAGGGATGGAGTGAGGAAGAGAGGAGAGAAGGGAGGGAGGCAGAGGTGGAGGGGCACAGCGATTATAAAGAAAAACAGACCTACACAAAGCATCCAATTAATTGGTACACAATAAAAAAACATGGAAAAGTGGGTGCTGCTATGTGAAAGCACAGTTTATTATAATGCAGAAAGCTTTCTCCGACAGAGAAAGCATAAACCACAGAACACACTGCATTTTTTTTCTCTTTTTTACCCTCCTTTTTTTGTGGTGTAGCTGTGCTATCGTTCAACTTGCAGTGCTATTTCAGCAGTTCTGAGGGGTCATTCCTTTTCTCTGCCTCCTGCCTTGTCTATCTCTAGCTCACTTGATTGTTTTGCAGATTATATTGTAAAGTGTTCAGCGATGCAAGCTTGCCTGTTGAAAGCACAGTTTGCCATTCATTAGTATCTTACTCTTTTGGATTGGTGTGCACTTTCATGGCCAGAGAGGGTCTGAAAAGAAATGAAATGAGATTATTGCCAATTTAAGGCTGTGCATGTGTGCGCGCGTCTGCAACTGGAATGTTTCTCCGTTTCTTGGCAATTTGAGACAGACAAGGTGACAGGGAGGGTGTAATGAATCAGGCAAAAGAGTGTGAAACACAAAAATATATTAAATGTCACAATTGCCACAAAGCTGGCAGCCTACACATACCCAGTAAAGTGCTTTCAGCCTGAACCCCAGCCACCAGCTGTAGGTGGAACACCATTCAGCACACTCATTGTGTGATTATCAGAAGCTGCTATTGCTACAGACATTATATTTAAATGTTCTTCTCTGTGTGCCGGCCATCTCTCTTGTCGGTCCTATAAAGCTAAAAATAGGTTTGGCTGTAAAGAAAACTGGAATTTCACTTCATGTTTTGTTGTTCTGTCAATAAAAAGACAATGCACTGCCATGTGAAGACATATGACCCAGCTGGGTGGCTGGCCCATAAAGCTTGACCATGCCTCCAGTGTGACAGTTTTGCTCTAATGGCATGGGGTGCCCAATGATTTGAAGAGAGCGCAGTGGAATCCTAATGAGTGTAATGATTATCTCCGTGGCCAGCTGAGCCATTTGCGCTGCTGGACTCCTGCACCATTCATGCTGTTTGACAAGCTATATGTGAACCGAGAGGGGGACATTTTTCTTTGTCCTTAAAAGGGAATTATGTATCATCCAGACAAGAGCTGAAGCGTCTTTTCACTGCAGTGCCTCCTGGGAGCCCAACCTGTGTGTGTGTGTGTGTGTGTGTGTGTACGTTTGTGTGGCTTCTCTTGCTTTGTAGACTGCAATACACTTTATCTCAAGTGGCAGCTCCAGCCATGTTGCTGCCTAGTCATGCATTTCCTGTGAATTCTCTCTCTCTCTCTGTTTAGCATTTCTAATATTAGTCAGGTCTAATTGCTGTGTTGAGTGCTAACTAAAAAGCTAATTAGGCCAGTAAATTTCTGGTTGGAAAGGAGGAGGGGAGTAAACAGAGTTTCTATTACAGTAACAGGTTCCCCACCCTCTCTACTCCCACCCCAAAACCCTGACAGTGCTGTCTTTGATCTCATATTTATTTCTACTGCCAAAATATCAGAGCGGGTAACACTCTGTTGGATTAGTTGTTTGATCTATTTTTGCGTCTGCACATAGAAATTCTGGCTCAGGAAGTGCCAAATTGTGTCCACTGAAATTGCACTATAGCAATTTGGTAATAATTCACAGAGGAAATGGTTGCTAGATCCAGAAAGATTTGTGAAAGATTATGTTTCACACCGTAATCATTTTTTTCTTACTGTTGACTGATTACTGCCTCCATTTCAAACACGTGCCCTAAATCTGCAGGGATAGTGTCCACAGAATATAGTAGCGTGTTTCCAGGTAAATGACAGTGGGCTGCATGAGGACTAATTAGGTGTCACTGCTAACATGTATAATGTAATGCAGGGAAAAATCAATAGAGAATTTTCACACCAATTTACTGATATTTGTGAAGAAATCTTGTTAAAATCCGTCCGCCTTGAGATTTTTACACTTGTCTTTTTTTCATTGGTGAACGTTGCGTGGAGTACGGGCAGCGGGAACAAATTAAGCCCCAGCTTATGAGCCTTTTAAATTACAACAGACTGGCCTTGCATGCATGGGTGACTGTCAGAGCCCTCTCCCTTCAACCTCCAGCAAAAAACAAACACAACAGGGAGGGGCTGCGCTTCACTGTCCCTTATGTTATGTCCATTCTCGGAGAGTGACCTGATCTAACACCAATGTGTTTTAGGGTGCTGTACTGTAAGGGTGTTTTCACATGATGCTGAATAGTGTCTGTCTTTTTGTCTGTTTTTATAGTGTGTTTCATCAGGCGGAGGGTAATGAAAGCGAGTGTTGATGCTGTTTCAAAAGCCTTCCTTCTTCACGCAGGGGAAAGTAGTTTTTGTTTGGCTTGATTGGATTTGACTCCACATAAATGTAGAAGCCTAGTTTTTGTCTTTCCTGTTGCTGATTTCTGTTGATGTTCTACACTTATTATGTTTTGGGAAGAGGATTGTTTTGCCTGATAGAAACCTTTCTCGAACAGCAGGCTCAGAGAATGTGGCTGGAGTTGCAGAGATTTGTTTGTTCTGAGTACTGGGTGGTTTAATGTAGTAACTGTGGTTAGTGCTATGTTAGTCTTTATATATTCCTATCCTCCCTGTCATGAGTATACCTATATAGTATACATGTGTGCATAGTGGATCTGCTATTTGCAGGGTGTTTGAAGAAAAAACAATTAAGCTACAACAAAAAGTAATTTAGAGAATGATTTGAAGATTTTTATCACAGAATGAGGACTGTTAAATATCATGTGTTGTTAGCTGGGAATGAGATGGAACAACCAGGCTTTGAGCTTGAGAACACAAGATGCAATAATGACTCCACTGTGGATCTTCCTTTCCTACTGATTCAATTTCCCCTTTTTTAGGAATGTAAACCCTAATAATGACCCCAAAAATGCAGTACACTTGCTTTAAACCCTCCAGAATGTGCCAGAATATATTAAGAGGATAGATGGCAGAGAGCAAACAAGCTGCATCAATCCCGACATTATGTACATAAAAGTACAAAAACTAAACAGCTTCTGACATCTCATCTCTCAATGAGTGATATAAATACTTTTCTTTACAGAAAGTTATGTGTCCCCATTAACTGCACTATTCCTCCATCACTGCTACTCTAGGTTTAATATTTCAATTAACGGGTGAATAAGACCTCTGTGTACAAAATGTACTTTTGCCCAGCCTCTCAGTAGCATCTATCGTAAAAGTGAGAATTCTCAAAACTGCAGTATTTATGCTAAGTAGTTAAGCTTTTACAAACTCACCTGGGAAAATGTTCAAGATTTGTAAAAGTGTTCTGACTCTCTTGGGGTGGGTACCAATTTTTGTTACTGTAGGTGGGTTTTAGAGCACTTTCCTTCGTCAGTTGAGCGTGGGTTGATTCGGTGGAGTGTTTCTGTCTAATTTGAAAAGGAGCAGGGGGCTCAGGAGGAGAATTAGTGTGGGAGGTGCAGAATAAGCTCTCAGGTCTGCCCTGAGTCCACTCAGGGGTCGGGACCAGCAGTGTGAGGACGTGTGGGCATCTTCCAGCTCTGACATGTCAACATTTCATCTTCTGCCCTTCACAAAACACTAGGGCACCTGCTATCAAAAAAGTTTTTTTTATTTACACATACTAGTGCAAATTATGCACAGTAAATTACAGTAGTTCCTATTTCACAAGGCCTGTAATCTTGTATGTACACAAACGTATTGTAGGTTCACGTGCATAACATTTGACATTGTGTGTCTGCCTGCAACATCAACATGGAACTGCTGTGGGAATGAAAAAGAAATGAAGTTGAAGCTTCGGTCAGTGTTTCTGAACAGCCACAGTTTAGTTTTCATTGGCAGTTTGGTAACTCAGTAAGCACTGATTTGCTACTTTGCAGGTGAAAGGAGGTCTAGGAATTGTGTTAAAATTGTGCTTAATGTGGTTGAAAAGTGAAAAGAAAAGATGTCTACGGTTACATAACATTCAATGTATAGCAGTCCTAAGTACGTATTGAGATATCATGTAGCCTAAACCCAGCATTATCAGCTCCTCCATCGTTCTTCTCTCTAACGAAGGGATGCTTCTATTTGATTGGCCAGGTGGTAACCGCTTCATAGCCCTGCCACCGCGACCGAAACCGCTTCCTCTGTCCTTGAAATTAATGGAGGCAGCGAGTTGCAGCTCGACTAACTAAACAACCCCCAACCCTTCACTCTCTCCGTTACTAGGGGATGGCAGGTTAACAAGGGGGATGCATTTTGGTCCTTTTTCTAACAAGGGGGATGGCACCTCCACCCCCCAGAATCGCCTGTGACCCTTCACCCTTCAGCACTCAGAAGATGACACTGACTCTTTCTCTTCATTATTATTTGTTTACTTAAGGACAAGAAATGTCAAACACCCTGCCCACCGCCACACTTCACGTCTTTCTGTCTTCCCTCGCTGCCTCTTCTGCTCAAGGCCAATCTTCAGTCACATCAGTTCTTCAGCCCGTGGCGTGTGTGACGCAGCGAGCTGCTCTCATCACTGCTAAGGAAGAAAAATATAAAGTGAGGGAGCACTGAATGTCCCAGCAAACCATCCATCAGGCTGTTTGTCTGACACATGTATGACTCAGATATTTTATCAGTGGCACAGACCTTGCCAGCCTACATTTAAAAACGTTTTATTTTATTTTAGAAAGGCTGTATATTTAAGTACTTTAGTCCAAATTCTGTATTTATATGTAATTGAATGTTTTGCAACTTTTTAAAAATATTTGGTGTGGGTCAGTTGTGTTGCTCGCTGCTGATATGAAACAGGTTTCTGGCTGATCACAGATAATCTGTTTAACATGTAATTAAATCAGTGCTATCAGCAAATTAGCTTAGTACTGAACTGACTGTAATAGCTTGGACTAGTGACAGACTGCACGTACTGCTGAATGTCAGCGGCTGAGTGAACCATGATGCATTCATTTACTGATGTACATACCTACATGTACATCGTGCACAATACTACCCATCTTTAAACTGAGTTGAATAAAATGATCTGAATCAACAAAATGATGCGTGTTTCCGTGTCAGAGCGGGTTGTCCACCGATCGCAGGGTTGGGGGTTCGATCCCCGGCTCCACCTGTTCGTAGATGTCGAATTGTCCTTCTGCTGCCGCAGTTGGTCAACACCTTGCACGGTAGCCTGCTGCCATCAATTCAACACAATTTTGAGGGGAAACACGATTGTTCTATCTAATATATTATTTAATACTTCTAAAAACACCCATACTGATATTGGATATAAACCATCAGTGGACGGAACTTAAAACATTATTAAGGTTCCAGACAATTGTTTTTATTGAAATAATTAGTATTCACTGTGTCATTTTCTACACCCGTTTCTTCAGACACATTCATGTCTAAATGCTAATGTCTGTCGTGCTTGTCATGTTGTTTCTACTAGAGCCAATCCAGATTCCTGCCATAATACAACCAACTGCCTTTTGACCTCTTTCATTGTTGCCATTTTCCATTATGTGAAAGGACCATTAACTGACTGGGGTCATGCAGCCCCAGCTGAAGCCCTAAGCCTCCATACTGAAGATGAAAAGTAAACCGAACCCATGGAGACCTATTGGAGTAGGCTCTTCCCATGAAGCTGTGACCAATTTCCCAGAAAGTCTTTCCCATCTTGTATGAAAGATAATCACTGGCTTGAGTATGTATGTATATATAGAGACCATTCATATCATAAACCGGCAAAATGGCTTCCTAAAATAGTCCGACTCATCCAGGTATGTCAGCGGGCTCACAGACACGTTATACTTCGATTTCTGATACTGCCACATTCTGAGACTGTAATCGCTATGAAAATGATTGGAGTGACGTTCTCCTTTTTTAATCCCTTGTCTGTGTGTGTGTGTGTGTGTGTGTGTGTGTGTGTGTGTGTGTGTGTATAAACTAAAAGCAGAATAATCCACCAGAAAATGAGTAGCTGCAGGGCTGTGGTTTGACAGTGTGGAGGAGTTGAGCATCCATGAGGCATAAATGTTGTTGGGATGTAGGTGGGACATGGAAAAGTATCTTAAAGCCTCTTAAAGTAAAGTATTTTACCTCTTAGAAGTGTATGATTTAGTCTGCTGGTGTATCAAATGACACATATATGAAGATAATGGATCCCAATAAACAATGGACATACTCCAAATAATAAAAACGGATTCTCTGGGATAACATGCCATTTCTTTCAGATGTTGCTTGGATTAAAATCATGAGTAAACATCTATTATTGCAGCCAAAATGCCGTAAACTAATCCACTTTGATTTACACCTGTTTGTGTGTCACTGTCTGTTTCTGATCCGCATCCCTGATGGCCAGTCAGTACAGCTGGTGCCCTCCCCATTTACTGGCATGTTAATCTGGTGGGAGTGGGCCTCAAGTGAGTACAAATGTGATGGAAAATGGTTTGAATTACATGCTAAACCCCCTGCTGGCTTGCAACCCACCTCGCTTCTCTTGGAACAGTCATCGTCGGGGGAAAGTGTGTGTGTTTTCGCATTGCATGTGCCTTAGTGCGAGCCCCACACATGAACCAAATAGTAATTGCTCGCAAACATGTCCATTGTCATCAATGTTGCTGCCCTTGGAGGAACTGCCATCTGCTTATTCAGGATCTCCTGAACAAACACATTAGTTATCAGTAACGTAACTGATGTGTTGAAGAATGGAGGGAGCGAGAAAAAGAAGAAAAGATGGAGACAGGGATGGTCTGGCTAGCTCGAGGCATCCCCCTTGGTTTTTTTTGAGCGACATCTAATCAACGTGTTTGTCCCCTCTGAGCCACAGAAGTCCTGGATGAAGATAGTCTCGCCAGCAAAGCAATAGATCAGTATCTCAAGGACAGTTTACCCCCACACCCATCACATATTAAACAGAGCACTGGCTTTGGGACAGTTGTTTTGACCCTTTTCCTGTCACTCCGATCTCATACTGCCTCTTAACCCCCTTTAACACAGCCTAGTTTTAAAATCCCTCTGACCTTTCCCCCCTTGTTGCTTATTGCTTCCCTGCCAGGTGGTAGAGTTTCCATTATCATCGTGATTAACAGATGGTAAATAATCTGCACAGAGAGGACTGAACTCCCTTCAGCGGATGGGGGAAAGGTGAAGTGTTTCAGACGCGGTCCCTAGCTGCTCAAATAAAGCTGACAGCAGAAGACTGTGGTTGTACTTGTCTTAAAGTCGTCGGTTCAACCAGATTTTGAAAGGCTGTTTTTCAAATCCTGCATTCAGAAATCAGCAGACAAAAACTGAGCAAATTTGGCAATGTCAGTAGCTGTTTTAGTGAACTTAATACAATTACGAAAAAAAAGGAATAGTGCAGCTGCTAATGACGTAATCAGAGCAACATACTTTGAGGGGAATAGCTTGTCATGTTAGAGCTAAAAAACACATCCACCTAAAGCAAAGTGGTCCATAACTTAGATGAGAGTGGGTCAAGGGATCGAGACAGTCAGAAAGACAAATCAGAGAATAATGTTACACTTTTTGTTCGATGGTGGACAGGGACCTGCAGAAAGACCCTGAGGCAGCTGTTCCCATCTACTGAACTCTAAAAGCTGCCATTCAAAAATATACCAATAAAAACATAAAATCTAAAAGACATCTCTTTAACCTCTCAGTAAATTGGAAAGCCATGAGGATGATATGGTGAACAGAATATTAATTCATTTCATTTTGATATTCTTTATTTTAGTATTTTAGTTTTTATATTTTCACTCCAAATTCAATCCAATTAGGGAATAATTCTTAAATCAAACATGTATTTCAGTGACGTATATCTCAAAAAACCTAACTGCCCACCAAAAGACACAAAATCAGAGGCATGTGTTTTTGTAATTTGGGCCTTTTAATAACAATTTGTGAAGTTATATGGATGTAAAGTAGTGAGTTGCTGGAAACTTGTGTACTTTCCTTGAATAAATAACGGTCTAAAAGATTTATTTTCACAAGCCCAGATACTGATCTCAGTGCAGTGTTTCCAGAATGTATGTGTATATTGGTTTGTGTGTGTGTCTGAGATGCATCAAGGCAGATATGAGCACAAAGAGACCTTCACACACACACACACACACACACACACACACAGATGCCTCATGAATAGATAGTAGGGTCATTTGAAATAAGTGTTGTCCATGCAACATGCAGAGTGACTGTCCTCTTTGGAGGAGAGGGGTAATTCTCTTTCACGCATCATTAGCCCTCCTCATCTCTGTGTGTGTGTGTTCAGCATCTGCCGCTGCCACTCAGAGCTGCTCATCAGTCCTGGACCACTCCAACTCCACATCATTGTACGATGGCATCTCATTTGTGTTTTCATTTGTGTCGGGGCCAGCCCTCATTTCTTAATATTCCTCTCCCTCTTTATGTCTTTCTTTCTTTCTCTTCCATGTCTCCTTTTCTCTCCCCATGTCTTTCTCTCAGTGACGGAGAGACACAATCAGAGTCGCTCTTGTTTTTATCTGACAGTCCATTTGGTGTTGGAAAAGTGATTTCATTTCTCTCCTCTCATTCAGCAACCTCCGCTGCTGTTGTAGTCTGTAGTGTAAAATAGGTTGTAATGGACACACTGCCATTCTCCTACCTGGGATAATAACTGAATGAATTCATGAGTAAAAGGGTGATAATGGCGTAATTGGCTGAAGAATTAGTGTGCGCTCCCGGTCGATGGACAGATTGTGAACATTTGGATCTTTTCACTTTCAGATTTTGCCTTTACAGATGCTGTGTGTACCTTTTTCACTGCTGTCCCATGTTTTATCATCATCATTTTAATAATTACTTTGACAGCCAAAGTCACCATAACGCACCCTGACCTTTCCCTGCCCTCTCTCTGTGATCTATGTAATTCTGTTGGTCACTACTGATGAATATGAATACTGTGAAGGCTGTGAGCCACATCAGGCAGACACATCTAGTCAGAAGCAGTGTATTTAGTCATATTTAGACAAAATAATGTGTTTGGAACATTATGATTATGTGGATGGACAGCAGATGAGTGGATTATCCTGCAGGGGCAGTTTAAGATGTTTCTAAGGATGTTATACTTTTTTCTTCTGTTTTAAGTCATAAATTTAAGCCTGACCTGTTAAGGGGTAAACATTTAAAATTAAATTTTAGAGTGGAAAGTCGCTATGCAAGGATGTTTTCTACTTGTTTCACAAATGTGTGTGACCGGAAAAGACAGTAAAGTCTTCACTACATACCGACAGGCAGAGGGGATAATCAGCTTTAACGCATGGCAGAAATTATGAGAGACTTTATAAGAAATTATAAGGCTGCTGAATTAGCTGAATTGCTCTAGTAGTGACCACTGAGAATTTCCAATCTGACACCAAAAAAGTCTAGGCCTACAAAACATCACATGAAAGCAGCCCGAGAGCCATGATACACAACATGTACATGTCCAGATCAATCATGTTATCCTGTAAAAGATAAAGTCAGCCATAATGGCCAGAGCAGAGTTTCACATAAATGCATTGATTCATTTTTCTGTACCACCTCCTGGTGGGACCAGACCTTAATACAGAACAAGGAGTTTCTAATGACAACCAGTGTTGAATCCATCAGTTAATTAAGAAATCAAAACGGATATCAAGTCCAATTAAAAGTTCACATTTGTCATCCTTAACGCTGCAGCTGTTGTCTGACGTAAAGTATGTGGAGTTTCTCTCAGCCAATAAAAAGAAGTCAGAAGCAGAAATGTGGCATGTTTCTCCACATTACTATGCTGTCACCGTTCCTACTGTGGCTAAAACGAATCCAACCATGGAGCTGAACGGCCTTAAGCACATCAATAGAACGTCTTTGCTGATGAAGTCGATGGAGAAGCTCATTAAAAAAGGAGGCCGTGCAGCAGGTGGAGAAATTGTTGCATGCCTTTTCATTTGGACCAGCAGAGGTGTGGAGGATGCTGTCATAGTCCTGCTGCATTTCCTGTGCAAACATCTGGAGGGCCAAAAGACTTTATTTTGTTGACTTTTCATCAGCTTTACAAAACTATCTGCCCACACATGCTGGCTGATAAGATGTTGCTGTATTTCTTTCGAGAGAGAAATCTTGTGGGATGGATGATATGGACTTAATACCTCAGTTTTTGGTCTTATAGCAGCTCTAACACTCACCAGTGCTTTATATTAAATAAAAGGTAAACCAGTATCGGCCCAACAGTTGATAATCCATCCATGCCAAGTGGCCTGGGGGGGTTAAGCTTTTGTCCCAGGGGCAGAGATTGAGTTATGTTGCTGAAGCCCACCTGCCTCACTCTCTTATCTCTGCGTTTGCCGGTAGGTTTTTTCTTTTTTTTACTGTCTGTCTGTTTCTCTGTGTGACCATGGAGTCATCAAGCAGGTGTAGTCAGAATTAGATCAAACAACTGAATTTATTTTCTAGCAAAACCCCAAAATTGATCAAAACAAGCTGGGCAGCAGGAGTGTCCCCCAGCACGAGGCCAGAAGTTAAGCAGAGTTTAGCTGGTGGCTGCTGCTGCTACACTTGCACTCATTGGGGATCCAAGCAACAGCACAGAGCCAACGCAACTTTCAGAGTGACTGTCTATCACACAGCACCTAAGTATAGTGCTGCTGTGACACCTGGTGACATTCTCACTTGTCACCACTGTATCCATGATCTATCACACTATTCTAAGAGCGTATCCTGTATATTAGCCAGCGTGGAACAACAACAGCAGCAGCTCATCATTAAGTCACACTCAGTTATGAGATGTGTTAAACGTCTGGTAGCCTACCAGGTTGTAGAGGTTAATGTGATTGTTACTGTCTCATTGTGCTATACTGTCAAAGTTGGAATTACTAACATACATCGATCAAAGGGATTACTCAAACTCCATAATTATTCTGTTTGTATGTTCAGTTTTTGTTCCGATTTTGGCACTTCTATTTGAGCTTATTTAATTTTTTTTAACTTTCTACTTTTTACTGAAAACATAGATAAAATAACTAAATGACACAAAAGGCTTTGATTATTGTAAATTGTTGTCGTCAGTGTTCTTACAGCAAGGAACTTAAAGGGACTTTTTTTAACTCGGTCTGTACTCGGTGTTTGCACATCCGTTGTAGAGTTTTGGGAAACATAATATACCATAATATGCTGAGCAACAGCAGTAACAACCAGTACAACCAGAACAAGACCAAGGTTGAAAAGTACCAGAATTTCCCAAATTTTGAATGGGTATAGGGACACAAAATTCATTTTAAATGTATCTGCTTTTTTTTATTTATTGGTGTTTAGGATGGAAGAACGGAAACAAAATGATCATCCTTTGGTAGTCATTATATAAAAGTATAGAAAAGAAAACAATCTGAAAATCGGAGGAAATTGTAAGCGCTGTAATCGATACTTTTACGTTAACAATGTATCAATCTACAGTTTGAAAACAATGTGACAGTGTGAAAGGGGCTGCTAATAGTGATGAACCTGCAGAGTTATCACCTGAATCTGCGGCTCCCCTCGGCTTTAGGGAGCTTCATTAGTTTCATCTCATTGTTTAGCTATCTGTCGTCAACTTTGCTGTTTTGGTTCACTGTTCACAGAATATTGAATATTTATAAGTGTTTAATCATTACCCGCAACCAAGGGCTTATTGTCTACACCTCCCTTCTCTCTAAACTATTTCATGTGCAGGAGGTCCTGTATATGTGTGTGTCTGGCTGTAAACTTGCTCGTCAACACCTCTTGGACTTTTCTCAGTTATTGGAAGTTGATCGTCTGCTTTTAAACAGCTGTTAGTAAGTTTATTCCTCTGCCGTTTTTCTCGATGAGAACCAGTTGGCTCTGTCACTACCACTAAGACAGTGATGGAGAGGGCCCTTGATTCTAGCGGTTATCCCAAAATACATTACGAAACAGATACATAACCAACAGTGAATTGTCTGCGCCGCCATAAAGAGCATGCAAATTCTGTTTACTCCCAAGTGCTGAATAATTGATTTGGTGATAAAACTATTTTCCTACTGGAGTCATTTCAGCAGTTATGGCTGTTGTGGAGGCAACAGCCGAGTGTTTTGTTATTAATAGCCCCTTAATTGTGAGTGGCAACCTGATTGATTCACTTCACTTCCTGTGAGAGCAATTGAAGACATTATCACGTGTCATACACAATCATGCAGATGTGCTTTCTCACACACGCTAATTTCATGCACACACACACACACGCCTCAGTGTTGAAAGTGTCTGCTACATAATTAGCCCAGTTTAACCGTGTTAATAGGTTCCTCTGGGTCTTTTTTACGTGTTGATAGAAAAAAGAGGAGATGTGCCAGTGATTGCAAAGAGGGAGGGGTGTGTGCTGGTGCATGTTTATTATGTAGAAATGCAGCTGGTACTTTTAGCACTACATTATTTCATTACTCACACACGCACATACTGAAGAGTTTTTCCTCATGAGCCTACTCTGACCCCAGTCTTAACAGGTCCCTTGACCTTCTCACATCAGACAGGAAATTGGCAACATGCTCAAATGTGCAAACAGGCCCCAACGAGGTTAGAGTGTTCTGTCCCAAGTGAAGGGTAAGACGTGATGTTTAGTTGTTCTGAGACAGATGTGGTCACAGTGCAAGGAGGAATGTTAAGGGCTAACTTAATTGGCCTACAGAGTTTAAAGTTCGACATGGCAGGTTTTTTTTTTGTAGACTTCACCAGAAGGACTTGAACGAAGTGTCTGGTGTGTGTACTAATAAGCCTGTGTTTGTGTTGTTGTAATTGCACTCTATCAATCATGGCACAAACACTATGTATCTCCATGCTAAAGTATTGCATGTGACCCAGATACCACACTGAGGCTTCTGAAGGCTGTTTTATGACTGTGAATGTGTGAACTTGTCTATTCATTTGTCTGTTTTGCTGTGCCTGCTCGTCAGCTCTGGTTGTGGACATATTTGGAAAGCATCCAAAAACAGGATGAATCTGTAGTCTTTCTGTCAGAGCATCACAGGGTTAACAAAGCAGACACACTTCCTCATCAAAGACTTGGCATGGATGGTACTCAGTACCCCAGTGCCACTAACCCTCCACCCTCACTCCCACTGCTCTTCATCTCTGCCTTTACTTTTGGACTCTCTGCAGGGGCAGCGGAGTGCAGCCTCGCTCTGATTGCCCTGACTTTGTCGATCACATCAGGAGCAGAGGCTCAACCGCTTGCATACTGTACTACCATAGACCTCATTATAATCTCTGCCATACATATGCAGCAGATACATGGGGTAGCATGTGCAGTTTCTAAAATGTGTGAAGCCTACTCTTGATTGCACTTAAACGAAACAAATGGTAGTGTTTTTAAAAGGACATTTGCTCATTTAAATCCTTGCATAAAATGGTAATACTTCTACTATATGGATCAGCTGTGTTGAGCAATGACTGTGTTCTTTGAAATGGAAACCAAAATATAAATGAAGTCCGTTAAGGTGACTCTTGAGTACTTCTTTGCACCTGGATTAGGTCAACCTAGATTAGATTAAATCATATTATTGGATTAGATGAAATCAGAGGTGCATACGTGGTAAAGCCTCATGATCAAAGAGCTGTAAAACAAACATTGCTGTGAGCGACAAACAGCTGCGACTGAGGAATGGCAGGGATGTAGTTACGGTCTGAGAGCATGTCTTTGTGGCAGATGCATGGTGATATACAGTAGTGTATGCTGTGGGGGCTCTGGCAGTGGCCAGTTGTTAATGTGTTTATAGGTCCAACTGAAATGAACTCAGCAGGGACTTTATGCGTCACTCCCTTTTATTCACCCTGTCAGTCTTTTTACAGCATTGTTCTCCTTTCACCTGGTTTTCTCTCTCCTGGTTACACGCCACACAAAAAGGCTATTCAACAAACTCATAATGTCTTATTTTAACACGAGGTTAATTGTAGGTTAAAAATCTTTTCTTTTGTTCAACTTGTTAAAGGCACAGTCTCTGTTTCCAAAACAATATATCTAAGCTAAGATTATTACCCAAAATTTGTAAAAAATAAATAAATAAATAGGGCGTGGGTTTAGAAGTAAAACTTTTAATATAAAAGTATTTTTTAACTAGTTGTGAGGTCGTTTGTTTGCAGTGACAAGATTTCTATGCTGATTTCAAGACATCTTATTAAAGCTGCAGTTATCACTATTTTTATATTAACATTAAATTAAATGACTATGCGTCATGTGTAAGTGGTCGCTCAAAGTGACAAACCCACAGAGTATCATCACCCAGTTCCACAGTGTAATTCAGGTCAATGGAGCCCAGTGTTTGGCAACAGAAGGCAGCTGTGAAGATAATGAATACACTGTACACTACCTGCCCAGCACCAAATGGCAGACCGACAAACTTATCAAATACCTGGTGTGAACAAAGTGGAGCATTTAGCAGCTAAAGAGCCGGATAGCTTTTCAGAAGTTGGTGGAATAAAACAGAGCTTGTTGTTGTGGCTTCGAGCAGTTTCTCTGGATTACACAATATTTTGCTTGTCTGTAAAAGCGTAGTGTACATACAGCATATATCAAGCCTGCGCTCTTTACAATTCTTCTTATGCTACTTTCAGTCACTATAGTCATCTTCCCACCATCTACGTGTATACTGTATGTATCACCTCTCTTCTAGAAATGTATTTTTCTTCTTGTGTGTCCCTATGAGTAGCATGGCAACATAAATAACGAGTACTCGAAGTTCTGGGCAGATAATCCCTCCTCTTGTCAGAGCTGGCACTGGTAGTGCTGATGGACTGATGGATGCAGGGGCAGCTTATTGGCAAGGACAGCTTGCATGCCAACATCAACACCATAGTTGATCCCTGGATAATACGGTTGGATACTCACTCTTAGATACCACACCACACATGCACACAGATAGACATGTGCAGCTGAAACACATTTGCTTACCCACATGCTGAAGCAGCAGTTCAGCAGCAGCAGTAGTGCTCTTTATTTCCCTTTATTGGGACAGCTCTGCCTTTGGTTTTTCCTCTAAGACCGCTGCCTGCAGCACTGATGGCATCCGTACGTCTGTGTCAATGTGCATATGTCTGGTTTTATGTTGTGTGTCTCATTTTAAATCATAGCTCCTTCATGCTAAGGCAGCCATTTTGCTTCTTTTTTCTTGTCATTTTCCTGTAAAAATTCAATATTTGATGGCAGATGTTTTGAGTCGAAGTTGCTCGAGTGTGTGCTTGTTGCATAAATAGCCCCCTCACTAAATTACATTTGTTTACAGTGGAGCAGGAAATTTGTTAGTGTGTCTAACTGCATGTGAGGGAGAACCAACTCAGCTCTCGGTGTCTAATGAATTTCCTCCTACAGAACTAATGTCATTAAGGACAGGTAGGGATGAGGCTAATGCAATCAAATCCTTGCTGTTATTACAACTCACCCCAGTCGGGCCCAGATACGCCATACCGATGAAAAGCAGCAGCTCATTAGGAGCGCTTGTACAAAATACAGTGCCATCATCAACGAAGGCGCCCCCTCCCTTGAAGGTATCATCAGGTAGATCTGGTGAAAGGAACACGAGATGGGTTGAACCTGGCAGTGCAAAAATCATGTCAATGTGAAAGGAGGAGAAGGAGGAGGGAGTGATTTGGCAACCGTGGCTGTGCGCTGCTCTCTGACCTGTTGTGGGGGGAAAAAAGGTTGGCAGTTTGATGCATGGTGTTTGTTACAGTGGTTCTGGCCACTAAGAGAAAAATGATAATGGATAATAGAGTAAAACGTAACACAAGTTAAAAAACCTGCACAATTTTCATACATTAATGCTGACGTATTGTTTAAATAGCCCCCTGCAGTCACAACTCAATGTTTTCTACATTATCACACACTGTTTTTAAGTTTTAATGCACTTTGATTTATGCTTTTATCATTTGTTTGATGATTCATCAAAATATAAAAGAATAATCAATTTAAAGGGTTAATTATATTGTAAATGGACTGGATAAATTTTGAGCCTACCTTACTGGACAAATCATTCACCCATTCACACACGCTCGCACACATGCAAGGTACTGGGCTGCACATCAGGAGCACCTTGAGGCTCATTGTCTTGCTCAAGGACACTTATATTTGACACACTTACAATATATGTCAATGTTCTATTCACATCTAGTTTCCACAGCCCCCAAGTGGCCAAAACAATTGTAATTGCAGGTTTCTGTGCAAATACAGTATCCTTTGCAAGTAAAGGAAGCTTATAAAACAAGAAGTTTGCCTTTTCAAATCTGGCAGGCTATTTTATTAAGGTAAACAAAAAATGTAAGTCCCAACTAGCATACTTCAAATAAAACTTTGAAGATCATTTTCAAAATGTAACATCTTGAGCCTTTTAAAGTACGGCTGTCGCCAGATTTTGCACTATAAAAGCCTCACAGTGACAGTTTTAAACCTGCCGTGACAGATTTAAAGCAGAGCACTGACTTGTGCGGTGATGTGTTGCTGGAAAATACGAACATGACTCTATTAATGTCGTTACAGCAGGATTGCCTTAACTTTCTCTCCCTCTCTTTGCCAGCTGAGGTGTCTGAATCTGTTTAGGTCACTCTTCCCTAAGTAGTGTGTGTGTGTGGCCAAAGTTACACATGGTTTATCTACACGTCTTCTCTGCCCCTCAATAGAAGCAGACCATATGCTGGTCCTAGCCACAGATGCCAGCTGATTCACTGTGGTGTGCTTTTTATTCAAAGAGTTAGAATCATCTACCCAATTCAAAACATGTTTACATGGAGGGAGGAGCGTGCGTGGGTGTGTTTGTCTTCGTGCGATGATGCTATGTGTTGGGCATGCAGGAATGTAAGTAGAAAAGGAAGTTCCTTAAAAAAACATTTTCAGTCCTCAGTCTGAGCAGTATGAAAAACAGCACTGCACCTGCGCCCGACTTCCATCCCTCTTCCTCGTCTGTTCTGTCCTGAAGGCAATCTGTTTCCTCCCATCTCCATCAGTCATGCTGTCCAGGCGAGAGCTGCCTCTCTGTTGTCTGCAGAGTGCATGTAATACCTGTTTGTCACACAAGCTGTGTGGGACAATTACATGGTTTTGTCACTGGAGTGTGGGGGCTTGTCTGGGCTTTGCAGATAACTGTTGGAGAGTATTAGACAATTATTGCATCAGTGTTTAGAGAAGGAGATGAGCTGATATAGGCACATCATTCTTACTCAGCCAATTTTAGCATTTAAAAAAATAAAAAAATAAAAAAATAAGAAAAAAATAAAATAATATATATATATATATATATATATATATAGGATTAGAGTCTCTTATCTAAAAGCAAAAATCCTCTCTCCCTGCAAAATCCCAGTCAGCTCTGAATTAATCCCATTCCACCGACATCTGACAAAGCACACAACACCATCTGTATCTTAAGACTGATACAGCTGGCTGTAAATGTGCACTAGAAATACCAGTGTAAAGACTTTCCTCTGGGATGGTGCACTGACATTTTCTGGCATCATTTAAAGTAAAAGTGAGTGAAGCCAGTGCTAGTCAGTACTAATAATTCTCTGAGCCATGCATGTTTTAAGCCAGAGGTGGCAAATGTCCTTGATGCTATTTCTGAATCTGGTCATCAGAATACATCAGTATACACCAAACACCACTGGCAGGCTCTCAAACCGCCAGCCTCACTTAACAGATGCCTCCAGGGATAAAGACTACTACTCATCATTAATTTGATTTATTCCTGGCTGGTAACAAATTCTTCATATGTTCTTCCAGATATTGCTCTTACCTCGACCATACCCCGTAACTGTCATAGGACTGTGTGTTGTTCAGATGTAACAGATAGTGTCAGATGTAGGCCGAAACTGACAAGTGGGGTTAAAAGCACTGGCCAAAGCAGATTGTACAATAAAACCTTTTGTGTCTCTTCATCTGTGTGTGTGTGCAGCTGGTTGGCTGTGCAGTGTGTGTGTGTATGTTGTCACTGTGGCTGGGCATGGGTTTGTTCATGTCTAAGTATATCTAGTGTTGTATGGAACCACTCCCACTGTCTGTGGTTACTCCTATTGGGCAGTTCCGAAGTTGAGTTTGTGGTGAAGGCGAATATGGGGCCTGTTTTCCTGCTCAGTCTAACTTTAGCATGCTCGAGGCAGACAGACGTTTAAACAGTAGTGCAGGTTTTTTTTTTTGGTGATTGAAAAATGAATAGGGCAACACTGGATAGAGTCGGCCATTCCAGTGCCGTGGTTGTGCGCCTTTTAAAAACTGTGAAACCTGTTGGATTGGGGATATGACACAAGTACAGGAAGGGAAGTCCAAGGAAATATATAATTTAATAATACAACAGTAGAGGACGCAGGGCACACAACTAGTGCTTGTGAGATTTTAAGCAAAAGTCAAAGGGAAAAGAAATACTTGACCAGGTTTTTTATTTATTTATTTTTTTTCAAAGAATAATGACCCTGTGACTGACATGTTGGCTAAAGTATTTTTTGCACCTATACCAATAATGTGCAACCCATTTTATTTCATTTCACAAAATCAGTGTTAACCTATAGTGGAATATATTTCAGGCCACTAAAGTTGATTAAAGCCCCTAAAGATAATCATGCAGCTGATCACTCACAATTCTGGGGTTAGATATATTCCTATTTCATTTTTATTAAAGGTCCATAAAAGATACACTACCGTTCAAAAGTTTGGGGTCACCCAAACAATTTTGTGTTTTCCATGAAAAGTCACACTTATTCACCACCATACGTTGTGAAATGAATAGAAAATAGAGTCAAGACA